>PVKA01024085.1:0-34717 GCA_004027165.1 Ctenomys sociabilis
CTGGGCGGGGGCGGGCGGGATGGAGCAGGACGGCTGAGTCGGTCACGCTGTCTCTGGCCGGTCTCAGGAGCTGGGCGGGGGCGGGCGGGATGCTTTTTCTTCTTTTTTGCTCAGGTTCTACTACTCCATAATCTTGTTGTAACTGAAACATTTCTTGTTGTCTTCCTCCTTATCCATCACAAGCAAAGGCATTTCAGCTGTTTGCCTTTCTATTTCGGTTTCTTCCTCTGAGGTTGTAGCACCTTTTACAGACTTCACTGATTTTTCATTAAACCTATTTTTTTAACTTCTTCAGCAAAGTATAGGTCATTCAAATCAACATAAGAAGTTCATCTTCACTGGCCTCTTCTGTAAGAGCCTTCTGCCTCTTTTTCAGCCTTTTTTCTCTTTATTCTCTAGAAATTGTTTTCAAGGGGTCTGTTTATCTTTTCCTTCCATTTTTTTTTTTACCGTCACTTCTGCACTTTCTTTAAGACCTGTAACCCACTTAATTTCCATTTCCATGTTCTTTTCTTTTCTTTCTCTTGAATAATCTGCAGGAGCTAGCTGTATTTAACAATCTGTTCTTCATCATCCTTCTGACTTCTTTGTCTTCCCATTATCTTCTCCACTGACCTTGGAGGTCCTCTTCTATCACCTCTTCTTCCTCACTAGATAAAGCTAAGTAGGCTTGAAAATCCATGTCCAAAAGTTTTTCCTTTTTAAATTTTATGGTGAGTGTTGTGATACTTTCGTGATCAGTCTCATCCCAAGTAATCTCCATCATTGATGTTAATAAAAAAAAAATTACTTGAGATACAGTCTGGCCATGGTTGATGTCACGACAAGCAGTACATATTCAGAAGACCAGGATGACAGCCATTCATTACACATTACACATTGCTATCTTCAGTGCAGTTGCTCAGTTCACAGGTGTCAGTATATATGTCAGGTTGAGAATCCCACCAAGTAACTGCTAGTTTCAACAACCTGCTGATAGTTCTCAGGATCATTGCCTTACCCATCTTGCATGTTTAAATGTGTGGCTTTGTCTCTGTCATGTATCCTAACTTTTCTCTTGCCCTCTCTTCATTGTCTGATCCTCATGTTCTCACCTTCATTTTAATTATGTTATACCTTTCTATTTGTATTTCTTTTTTGAGTTCTTATAATAGGGAGACTACAGGATATTTATGTATGTGGGTCTGGTCCATTTCACTTGTGAGCATATTTTCAAGTGACATCCACTTATATATGAAGGCTTTGAGTTTATCATTCTTCATAGCTGAGTAATACTCCGTTGTATAAAAATACCACATCTTTTTCATCCATTTCTCAGATGATGGGTATCTTGGTTGCTTCCAAGATTTGGCTATCACAAATTTTGCTGCTATAAACATAGGTAAGCATATATCACTATGATATCACAGTTCCTCCGGGCACCATTGATGTTTCCATTGCAGCAGATGTGAAATATTTGGTTTATATGCTGTTATATCTATCTGCTTCTGAGGCTACATTCTTAGGCTCATCATCAAAGGTAGTATCATCAGGTACAAACCTTAAATCTATGAAAGAACAGCTACTTTCCAATTACAAGTCATCACAATCCTCAGAGTTTACTTGCTGTTTCAGGAGAATCACAGTCCACTACTGCATAATGGTACTTCAGTCATTTGAACCGATAGTATCTGTTTTTCTCTAGTAGTCCAGTCCTTTTCAGGAGCACCTTCAGGAATGCTTAATAACTCTGCTGGTCCTTGATCTTGCTCTTCCTTTATCCTCTCCTTTCCAAACTCTGAAGGATATATCTTTACAAAAAATATAACACCTCTTTTAGGGTTAAACGAGTTGAACAAAGCCAGTAAATCCTTTGCCTTTAATCTGTCCCAGTCCATGCTGCAAACTGCCAGTCGATGTATAATATCATCAGCTCGAGGAGTATCTTTATCTAATTCTCTCCAAGCATGTTCAAAACCAGGTTCTTTGGAAAAGTATCTTCCAAGTCCTGTTTATCTTCAGAACTAGTTTCTCTATTTCCTTTACCCTTTGCAAGATCAGGACCACTGTCACTTTCATCATCACCCTCACTATCTTCTCCATCTTGAGTTCCAGCATAAATTGAAGTTCTACCACCACCTGTGATTTCATCTTTCAGATTCCTCACCCCTTCCAATTTCATCAGCTCTGTCTAAATCTTCCTCCAGACCATCTTTGTGAGACAGGTTACCAACACCATCTCTTGCGGTTATGAAAGGAACTGCTGATTGCCTTTCTTCTTTTGTCTTAGAGCAATTGATCTTGGGAGATTTCACAATTTTAGAGGTGCCTGGGTCTGTCTTCAGTTTTCCTTTGGGAATAGAGTCTCTCCTATATTCAATAATGTTTTTTTCCTCTGTTTTACTTTTTTGTGTAAATTCTTTGCTGTCCTTAGGACTTTTTTGTGAATCTATCTTCGCAATTTTACACAAGATTTTTCCATCAATTCTTTTAAAATTACATAAGTAATTTATATTTCCAGTATCCTTTTGATTAATTTTCTTCTTTTCCTTTCTCCCCAATCACATTTTTTGAACCTCTTTTTTGTCTGATGATTTTTCTTTATTTTCTGTGGACTCAGCACTTTTCTATCTTCATCAGAGAGATCAGAATCAGAAAGGTCATAGAAACATTTCATGTCCTCAGTACTGCTGTGGTCAATGGACCATCCTCTTTTATCAATAGCATAGTTCAATTTGAACTTTTTGTCATGAAACATGGCTCGAAATTGCCTGTCAGTTTTGATTTTTCAATCCTATCCTGGTATTTTCCAGAACCTGGGGTGCTATGAAACATGCCTAAATCTCTGGTCACTCATTATTTCTTGTTTTGATGCCAATTTTATAGTTTTATTGAAGAACTGCTGAAAGAAACCCAATGCAGCTTGAATCTCTCTCCAATCTAGCTATTTCCAAAAAAGCTCTACCTATGACCACATGTATCTTTGGGGAGTATATCTAGACTCAAGCTAAAAAACAGAAACAAAGGATTTGGAAATACTAGTCTATAGGGATAAATCTATAATTTTTAACATTTTTCTCTCTTGTCAAATGAGAAAAAAAAGTTAAAAATTACAATTATAATGACAACTTAGAAAATAAGATTAATATAACATTATATTCCTGTAGAACAGTTTTACTTGATGTACATTGGGGACAGAGTGGGATTTCCTTTCTTTTTTAATATTTATTTTAGTGCCTCATTGCTTCTAAAGTGAAGAGCCAAACATCATTGTAAATGTCTTTATTTTATGATAATATCATTCATTTTTACACATATAATAGGTGTCAATGAAATATCAGGAGTCAACACAATGATGTAAAAAGAGGAGTAGTAGCACAAAATTTCCAAAGCATGGGTAGAGTCAGACATACAGTTAATGAAGCATACAGAACTCCAATTAGTTATAATTAAAATAATTCTATACCTAGACATAATAATCAAAATACCAGAAATTGAGCAAAATAACAGAGCATTAAAAGGGGTTAGAGAAAAGAATCAGATTACCTTTAATGGAAAGCCCATCAGAATCACAGCAGACTTCTCAATACAGAATGTTAAATCAAGAGGAGCTTAGAATGAAGTATTTCAGGTCCTGAACAACTCTCAACCTAGATTGATGAACTTTGAAAAACTATCTATCAAAATTAATTGAGACATAAGATACTTCCATGACAAACAACAACCAAAGAAAGTTATGATCACCAAACTAACCTACAAAGAGTATTGCCAGAGACCGAAATGGCCACAATGTCAAGAACAATAACAGAAAAGAATCACCAAGTAGAGCGAGAAATTATGCAGAGGAGAAAAGTAGGGAACCTACAACAGGAAAATAACATGACAAAGATAAGCCAATACATATCAGTTATAGCCATCAATTCAGCCTCAATTCATGAATCAAAAGAAACAGACTACTAGTGTGGCCAGAGAAACAAAATCAAACAATGTGCTGTATATAAGAAACAAAGTTCAAAAGGAAGTTCATAGGCTAAAAGTCAAAGGATGGAAAACAATACTCCAGCTGAGAGGAACCCTAAAAAAAGGAAGGGTAACTCTTTTGGTTGTTAAAAATGTGAACTTCAAACCAAGAATGGTCAAAAAGGATAAAGAAGATCACTACATACTTGTCAGGGAAAAAATGCAAGGAGAAGAGACAACCATCATAAACATATATGCATGCAACATAGGAGCACTCAGCTATATTTGACAAATTTTAATAGACATAAAAATCAAATAATATAATTGTAGTTGGGGTCTTCAATATCCAGCTGTCACAAAGAAATAGATAAACTAAGCAAAAAATCATCATCAGCAAAGAAATAAGAGAACTAAACCAAACTTGTAAAGAAATGGACTTAGTAGACCTTTATAGAGTGTTTTACCCAGAAAGGACAGAATACACATATTTCTCAACTGCACATGGGACACTCTCCAAAACTGACCATATACTAGCACACAGTGGATGCTCATGAAAATGCAATAGAGGGCTAGAGAGATGGCTCAGCGGAATACATGCTTCCCTGACAAGTGCAAAGGCCTGAGTTCAATCCCTGGTTCCACCAAAAATAATAATAATAATAATAATAAATAATAATAATAATTGAAACTATCCCATGCATACTGTCTAATCATAGTGTGAAACTGGAAATCATTGACAAAACAAACAGCCAAAACTCTACAACTACACAGAAATTAAATAACACCCTCCTGAACAATCAATGGGTCACAGAAAAAATTGAAGAACTTAAACAATATTTACAATCAAATAACAATACAGATAAAACTTATTGGAACCTTTGAAGTGCAATGAAAGAAGTGCTAATGATTTTTAGTTCTTTATGAATTGTAGATAGAAGACCTTTGTCTGAGTGCTTATTACTTAAGGATTTTTTCCAAATTTGCAGGTTGCCTTTTCACTCTGTTAGTAATTTCCTTTGACGTGCAGAAACTTCTCAATAAGAGGCGGTCCCAGTTAACTCTTTCAATTATTTCCCTTACAGTTTGACTTTTGTTCATGAAATGTTTGCCTACCCCTATGTCAAGATTTCCACCTACTTTCTCTTCCAGGAAATTTAGTATTTCTGTTTTAATATTTAGATTTTTGATCCATTTTGATTTTAGTTTATTGCATGGTGATAGACCCAGGACAAATTTTAGTTTTTGACATGTAGAGAACCAGTTTTTCCAGTACCATTTGTTAAAGAGACTATCTTTCTTCCAATGAACATATTTGGCCCCTTCATCAAAGATAAATGGCTGAGTGTGTTTGTAGTTGTATCTGCATCTTCTACTCTATTCCATTGATCCTCAGGTCTATTTTTTTGCCAATGCCATGCTAATTTTATCACAGTAGTTTCATAATATAATTTCAACTCAGGCATTGTAATGCCTCCTGTCTTACCTTTGTTGTATAGGACCCATTGATTTTAGATTGTACTCTAAACCTTTATAACTGTTCATAAAATATTAAAGCTTTTTATATCAATTTTAATTTACAAATGTAAAACAGGCAACCAACCTCATTAGGTATCATGAAAACTTTAATTAATATTTGAAAATATCCCCATTAGTGTAAATTTTAGGAAATATGATTTTTTAAAACTAAAGGTGAACTTTTTATCTTGATGATGGAAACAGTCTTTTAGATTAATCACCTTAAGGGGAAAATTCAAAAGCTTTTTTTGTCCATGTCAATTGTAATGGAGAGAGAACCACAAGGATTTGAGCTCATGACCTTGCATTTTCCAGATAGGTGCCACACTATTGAGCTATATCCCCAGCCCTATTTTTTCCTTTTTTTTTTTTTTTATAATGCTCTAATTCTGGCCTAATAGGTCTTTATATTTCTTTTCTTTTTTTTTTCATTAACTTTATTGAAAATCAGTAATTACATATCATATTAAAAATCATAGACAAATACTGAATTGTGAAAGATATATGATATAGTGATTTTCAGTGAAATATTTCTGAAATGAAAACATTGCATGAGATTAATAGATAAAACATTGTACATAAATTTTTACAAACTTAAATTGATATAACAATAAAAATTGTCCAAAATAAAAATGAAGAATTTACAGATCAGTTATATAATAGTCCACTGTGTCAAAATCAAGAAACTTGTATTCATATAATTAGAATTCTCAAAGTAGAAAAAGGTAGGCAATAAATATTTAAAGATTTAAAATTTCTGAATTTAGTTGAACTTACAACACCACATTTCCATGAAAAATGAACCTTTTGCACAAAAAGTATGAATAAAGTCATACCAAGATACACAAAACAGAAATTGTCCAAAACTAATTGTAAAGAAAAAAATCATTAAAGCATATACACAGAAAAAAAATTTAGCTATGGAAGAACAAAATTAAATAGCATTTTATTCCACATTAGAAAGAAAAAAAAAGACCAAGTGTGTAAGAAAGTAGACTAAAGGACTGAAGATAGGAAAAAAACAGATCTGTCCACTTTGAACTTTATACTTGGCAAACATACCTTTGAAAACTAAAAGTAAAATATTTTCCAGTTATATAAACTCAACATATTATAATACTTCCAGATGTAGCATATAGGAAATAATAAAAAGCATATTTCAGAAGTCAAGAGAAGTTGCTGTATGCTCCTGGATGAAAAATAAAGAGTTCTCAAGATGATAGTTATGCAGGACTATGTAAAATATATTATATGAACCCATTTAAAAGGTCATTGAAGATTTCTATGAGACAATATCAATCTTAGGTCGAGTTATACACATATTTTTGCATATATGTGTGTGTGTGTGTGTGTGTGTGTGTGTGTATAAAAGATAGGGAAGAAGTAATATAAAGTCAGTTGAAAATAGTAATATACTTTTTAAAGTTTCTAATTCTAGGAGAAAATATCATACCATGTCTTTTAAATAGATTGTAAGTCAAATATATACAGTATAAATCTTAAAACAAAAATTAATATTAAGAAATATTCAGAAAATTAAATACTAATTAAAAGTGAAATGTTTCAAAATGAACTAAGAAAAAGTTTTCGTGATAGTAAAGAATTACTAAGAATAAAACATAAGATAAATACTGGAATTACAAATAAATCACGAGCACTTCTAACAGTTTGGGGATAGGATATCACATAAAGTTCTACTGTGTCGTGGACATGGATAATGTCCATAATACTTACTCATTCTCTCCTTCTCCTCAACTCAGTAATTCTTTCCTTTACAACAAATTTATTTCTTTTTCTCAGTATCTACTGTACCCTTCAGATTCCATTTTTCTCTTTCAAGTTCTCACACTAAGGAAGCAATACAATGTTTGCTTTACTTCACTTAACAGTATGGTCTCTAGTTACATTCATTTACCAACAAAAGAGTCAAATTGATCTTGTTTTACAGCTGAACAATACTCTATTGTAAAAGAACTACACATTCCTTATCCATTCTTTAGTTGATGAGTATCTGGGTTGTTTCCAGGAGTTAGCTATGATAAATTTCACAGCAATAAACAAGGGTACACATATGACCCTGAGGTATAATGTTGTTAGTTCTTCTGAACAATTACATAGCAGGAGTATTGCTTTCTTGAAGAAGACCTCCAGTCCTAGCTTTGTAAAGAATCATCACACTGATTTCCATAGTGTTTATACCAGTTTACACTTCCAACAATAGACACCATCTCACTCCAGAAAGAATGGCTATCATGAGGAAATCAACCAACAACAAACGTTGGAGAGGTTGTGGGGAAAAGGGAACACTTCTCCACTGCTGGTGGGAATGTAGACTGCTACAGCCATTGTGGAGGCAATGTGGAGACTCCTCAAAAGAGTGGGACTAAAAATCCCATTCAAGCCAGCTGTCGCCCTACTGGGAATTTTCCCAGAAGAACTGAAAACATTGTATCATAGTGATATATGTGTACTTATGTGTATAGCAGCACAATTTGTGATAGCAAAATCTTGGAAAGAACCAAGATGTCCATCACATGAGGAATGGTTGAAAAAGATGTGGTATTTCTATATAATGGAGTATTACTCAGCTATTAAGAATGATAAGCTTGAAGCATTTATATTGAAGTGGATGCCACTTGAACATATACTCATAAGTGAAATAAACCAGACATATATGTAAATATCGTATAGTCTCTCTAGTATAAGAAGCGAAAAGAAGAAATACAAATGGAAATGTACACCAACAACTAAAAACAATTGAGTCAGATAAGGCAAAGTGAATGACATATGCTGCAGGATACTAATCAGCTTTTCTTCTGCATGGTTACCACCTAAGTTCACAAATTAAATTGGAGAAATAGAAGAGCCACAAGGCCAGCCAACATTATTTCCCTAGTCTTTCAAGGTCAGCGAAGACTCAGGACATAGGAGAACTTGTACTGCAACATCATAAAACTCAGTTGAGCTCCAAATTTTCTTAACCAGGAGATTATGGGGCCAGAGAGGAAAGAGATTGAAGTTCTATAGTGTGCCTGGGGAGAGTCACATGGAGAGAAAACTCTCTCAGGTTCTCACAGAGAGCAAACTGGTCAAGGATTGGCTATGACTCATCCACATGGATGACACAGACAAAGGATTTACAGAAAAAGGTACAGGACTACAAGATAAACCCTGAGGGGACTTCACTGACCTCATAAGAAACATAAAGTACATGTGTTGGTATATAAGTCTTGCTCTATCTAGGTCTTAAACATCCAGCAGAAAAGGATAAAAATGAAGTATACATCGCGGGGCCATAATATTAAGTTAAGCTGCAAATGACTATGGTCGACAACTTCTTTGGATAACTCACTATTGTTGTGGAATGCCAGACTGTGTTGGATTGTGTTGTCGAGTTCAAGCACCTAAGTTAGTTGAATGACAATGGAGTGCCCATCTCTGACAGGTGTAGACAAAGGAAGGGGTACAGAAAGGAAGAATCATGTTGTGTGTGTATAAACAGTACATTTGGGATAGATAACGCTGTGCTTGTACATAATTCTATGAGAGGCAAGATTTGCACTAATGGTGGTTGGAGAGGATATTATGTCGGCTTCTAGTACTATGGACAACGACTGGGAAAATAACAAGGTAGAAAGTATTAATTATTGAATCTTTGATGTAATTCAGGTATAAAAAATAAGATACACAAACAGCTACACTCTATTTACTGATGAGACATACAGTATAATAATGTCTATAAGTATAATATCATGTATGCACCTTCTATGATACCAAAACATTATGAAAACAGTTTGCAATGTATTAATTTATCAAATCCATCTTGTCAAGGTATCTTAAAACTGTCTCATTGATATTTGTACTTCAATAAAACAAAAATTTAAAAAAAAATAAAGTAAAAAAAACAATAGTGCACAGGGTTCTTTTTTCTCCAAAGCCTCTCTAGCCTTTGTTGTTGTCTGACATCTTGATGTTAGCCATTCTTTTTCGGATGAGATGGAATCTTAGTACTGTTTTAACTTGTGTTTCACCAAATTTTTTTCAGATATTTACTTGCCATTTGTGCTTCTTTCTCTTAGAAGTGTATATTCATCACATATGCGAATTTTGGGTTGAAACTGGGGGATGAAATTTTTTTAAAAATTCTTTATATGTGCTACATAGAAGGCCTTTGTCAGAGGAGTAGTCACCTGTAAAATTTTCCCAGTTTGGGGTTTTCTTTTTACTTTGTTGAAGATTTGCTTCGAGGTGCAGAAACATTTCAAAGTGATGAGATCCCAGTTCTTCATTCTTTGAAGCATTTCCCATGCAGTTTGGTTTTTGTTAATGAACTCTGTACCTACCCATTTGTCTTTAAATTTTTACCTACATTTTCCTCCAGGAGATTGAGAGATTCTGCTTTCCTTTTTATTAATTTTATTAAGAAAGTAATAGCAATGAGAGTTTTAAAACAGGTTAGTAGGACAGTTACAATAAATAATACATTGTATATTGTTGTCATTGTAGTAGTTATCCATAGTACAAGAGGCAGACATGATATTTTGTCTAAACACTATTAGTTCAAAACTATCTTCCCTTTGAACTAAGAGAAAATAGCTGTATAGTTCCAATTTTAGTATATGTGCTGCCGAAGCGAGCACGAAAATAGCTGTATATTTACCCTATTTTGTATACACAGGTATATACATATATACCTGTGTATATAATATATATATATATATACATATACATATATTAGTTTTCTTTCACTACAAAATGCTCCTTCATTTATATCCCCCTTTTTTGTGTAATTTTGTCAAAGATTGGTGTTCTATTGCCATCCAATATTATAGGTCCATGAATTTAGCAAAATAGTCCAATATAGTTCAATAGTCCATAATAGTAGTGGGTAATCCTTATGACTGGCAATGTCAGAAGTTTTTGACTTAAGCCTTTTACAGCTCAGCATATTAGTACGGCTTTACTTTTTATACAACATGTTTATACTTTTCTGCTGGATGATTAAGAGCAAGAAAAAGCAAGACATATAATTAAAAAATGTAACTTTCGTATCCGACAAGATCAGTCAAATCCCCTTAGGATTTACCTTGAAACTGTGTACATAGTTTGTATTTTTTTTTCAGTGTCAGCCATGTAGATGGGTCATGGCCATTGCTTGACCAATTTGCTCTCTATGAAAGCCTGAGAGAGTGTTTTCTCTTTAGGTGACTCTCCTTAGTCCCACTATACATAATAGATCACTTTCCTCTCTGACCCCATAATCTCCTTAGTCAGAAAATTTGGGACATCATTAGTTTGAACTAATACTATTTATGTCCCAACTTTTCTGGACAAGGAGATTATGGGACCACAGAGGAAAGTGATTGAGTATGTACAGGGTGCCTAAGGAGAGAGTCACTTGGAGAGAAAACATAATCTCAGGTTTTCAAAGAGAGAAAATTGGTCAAGCAACGGCCATGACCCATCCACATGGCTGACACTGACAAAGGATCTACAAACTGTGGTACAGGATTCCAGAATAAATTCTGAGGAGATTTAACTGAATTTGTCAGATACAAAAGTTACATTTCTTGTTATATAGGTCTTGCTTTATCTTGATGTTAACCATCTAGCAGAAAAGTATAAAACAAGGTTTAAAAAGTAAAGCCATATTAATATGCTGAGCTATGAAAGGCTCAAGTCAACAACTTCTGATATTGTCAGTCCTAAGGATTACCCACTACTATTATGGACTACTGGACTATATTGGATTAATTTGCTAAACTCACACACCTACAATATTTAAGTGGCAATGGAATGACCATCTCTGACAAAACTAAAGAAAAAAAAGGAATACAAATGAAGGGCCATTTTGTATCTGTATGTACAAAATAGCATAGATATACAACTACTTTCTCTTAATCTAATGAAAATAAAGATTTGTTTTCTTTTCATTAGAAAAGAAATATCCTGTTTGGACAGGATATCATATCTTCATCTTCTACATGAATAACCACTATGAAGCCAACAATATACACTGTATTAATTATGCTAAGTGTCCTATTAAGCTGCTTTGAAACTGTTTCATTGCTATTTTATCATTTTTTGTCATTAAAATGAATAAAATTGCCATTTTAGAAACTTAAAACCTTTACAAGTTATCTAGGAATTTATTGCCATATTTCGACTTATTTGTTGAAAAAATGGAACAAAATTTCATGACAACATAGTAAGAAAAAGTAAGCTGATGCACCATGTATTGTTCAAAGGCTTTCCTGAATTATAGCTCCCATTGATATTTCTTGCAACAAAATAAAATCTATGGAGATCTAAAATAAGAAATTTAGGGGCACCACTGAGTTACAGAGTGCTACAGTACAGGTTCTCTTATGTCCTGAGTCCTCACTGACCTTGAAGGATTAGGGCCAAAATATTGACTATCCTTATGGCCCTTCTTTTTCTCTAATTTCTTGTTCTGAAAGCTTGAGTTGTTACTCCTCCAGAAGAGAAGCTTAATGATATTATTACTTTATAACACAGGGGCTTGAGCTTAACATTATTTTCTGTCTGAATATTAAGCACCTTAGACATAAGATGTAACATGTATTTTCAAACAAATGTTGATATGCTAAACTTTAAATCCCTATAGAATGTGAAAAAACAATAATAAAATAAAAATAAACACACATTTTTTTACACAGAAATCTAACAATATGTTACAGTGTAGCAGGATAGTCCTATGACATTTTTTTCTTCTCTCTTGTTTTTTTCTGTTACCTTTTTTAATGAAACATTTACTTGAGAGTGTAGTGATCATTGATATGACATTAGAAGCAGTACACATTTAAATACAAAAATAACAGGCATTCCAGGTATGGCCCAGTATTACATATTGCTATCCTTGGTGCAGTTGCTTAGTTCACAGGTATCAGCATATATAGTTAGGGTGAGAAACCTACCAATTAACTTCTAGTTTAAAAAACCTAATGGAGATTCTCAGGGGCATTGCCTTAATATTCTTGTGTATATAAATGTATGGTTTTGCCCCTTCCATATTTTTGAGCTTCAACCTTTGCCCTCACTTGTTTAATCCTTAAGTTCTCACTTTCCACTTAATTGTGTTGTGCCTTCCAAGTTTTATTTCTTATTTTGAGTTCTTATACTAGGGAGACTATATGACATTTACACATGTGGGTTTGGTTTATTTCACTTATGAGTATATCTTCAACTTGCATCCACTTATATATAAAGTGGAATTTATCATTCTTTATAGCTGAGTAATATTCCATTGCACAAAAACACCATATCTTTTTCATCCATTCTTCAGGTGATGGGCATTTTGTTTTCTCCTGATATCTGCCTATCACAAATTGTTCTGATTCAAACATGAGTGCTCTTATATCATTATCATAAGATGTTTTCAGTATTTTTGAAAAATTCCCAGAAGGCAGATAGCTGGATTGAATGGGATTTCCAGTCCTAGTTTTTTAAGAAATATCCGCACTGATTCCCATAATGGTTGCACCAGTCTACATTCCTACCACCAGTGGAGAACTGTTCCTTTTCCCCACAGCCTCTCCCACATTTGTTGTTGGTTGATTTCTTTATGATAGCCATTCTTTCTGAGGTGAGATGGTATTTAAATGTTATTTCAATTTGCATTTCATGGATGGATAGTTATGTGGAGCATTTTTCATGTATTTATTATCTTCTAGAATTTCTACCTCTGAAAACTGTGTCTTCATCTTGGATGCCCATTTCTGGATTACGTCTTTAAATTTTGGGGTGCCAATGTAGTTTTATAGTATAATTTCATGTCAGAGATTGTGATACTTCCTGCTTTTTCTTTGGTTTCTGAGATTATTTTTAATATTTTGAGTCTCTTTTTCTCTACTGAAGAAAGTTTTCTCTAGCTTTTTGAGGTATATGAATGGTATTTTAATTGGGATTGCACTGAACCTGTATAACATTTTTGGGAGTATATTTGTTTTCACAAGGTTGGTTCTTCCTAGCCAGAAGCATGGAATATTTTACATTTTCTCAAATTCTCTTCAGACTCTTCTCTCAGAGAAGCATCATTTTCACTTTATAGATCTTTTACATCCTGTGAGATTAATTCTTAAGTATTTCATTATTTTTGGATGTTATTGTAAAAGGCATGGTTTTCCTAATTTCTCTCTCAGTGCATTCATTGTTTGTGTACAAAAATGCTACTGATTTTTGGATGTTGACTCTGTATCCTGACATATTGCTCAGTCTATTGATTAAATCTACAAGTTCTTAATGGAGTATTTGGTGTCCTTTATGTAGGGTATCATGTCATCTGCAAATAATGACATTTTCACTTCTGTTCCAATCCTTTTTCCTTTTATTTCTCTCTCTTGTATAATTGCTCTGGCGAATATTACTAGAAATATGTTGAATATTAGTGGAAATTGTGGACATCCTTGTCTTATTCCTGATTTTAAAGTGGAGGCCTTCAGTTTTTGCCCATTTATCACTACGTTGGTTTCTCATAGATGGCTTTTGATCAGATTGAGATATGGATTATCTATATTCTACTTCTCTGTAGGATTTTTTGTCATGAATGAGAGTTGGACTTTGCCAAAACCTTTTTCTGCATCTATTGAGATGATCATGTGGTTTTTGCTTTTGGCTCTATTGATGGGGTGTATTACATTCATGGATTTGCATATGTTGAACCATCTCTGCATTCCTGGAATGAATCCCATTTGGTCATGAGGTACAGTCCTCTTGGCTTTTTGATGCTTTTTGTTTGTTACTACCTTATTGAAGATTTTTGCATTTAAATTCACTAGAGAGGTTGGCTTGTAGTTCTGTTTTTTAGTTGGATCTTTCTCTGGTTTTTGGAATTCAAGTAATACTTGCTGTGAGGAATGAGTTTGGGAGACTTGCTTTCCTTTCAATATCATTGAAGAGTATTTTTAAAATTGGCATTAAATCTTCTCTAAATTTCTTGTAGAATTCTTCTATGAACCCATTAGGATCTGAGCTTTTCTTTGTTGGTAAGATCTTTTTCTATTACATTTTCAATTTTGTTTCTCATTATTGGGTTATTCGGAGTTTGTATATCTCCTTGACTCAGCTTTGGCATTTCGTATAAATCTAGGAAACTATCCATTTCCTCTGTGCCTTCCATCATATAAAAGAAAAATTTTGAAAGTAGGTGTTCATGATCTTCTGAATTCTCTAGGGTCTGTAGTGATTTCACCCTTTTTATTCTTTATAGCATTAATTTGGGTTTTTTCTTTCCTTTTTTAAAATTAGGTTGGATAGGGATTTATCAATTTTATTTATTTATTTTAAGAAACAACTCTTTGAGTTATGTATTCTTTGTATTGTTTACTTCATCTTCAATATATTAATTTCTGTTCTAATCTTTATAATTTCATGCTTTCTTTAGGCTTTGGGCTTGACTTGTTCTTCTTTTCCTAGGAGATTGAGGTGCAGTACAAAATAATTTATTTGGCCTTGAGCTATTTTCCTTACATGTGAACTTAACACTATAAATTTTTCTCTTAAGACAGCTTTCCTCACAGTTTTCTCTAAGTTGTATCTCTATTTTCATTTGATTGTAAATAATTTTTGGTTTCTTCTTTAATTTCATCTGTGACTCACTGGTTGTTTAAGAGTTTGTTACTTAATTTCCATATGTTTATGATGTTTTGTACTTTCTTTTGTCAATAATTTCCATTATTATTGTGCTGTGTTCCTTTGCATCGATATAAGAGTGCTCTGTGTGCTAGTATATGGTCTATTTAGGAGAATGTCCCATGTGCAGCCAAGAAGCATGTGTATTCTGTTGCTGCTGGGTGAAACACTCTGTAAAGGTCTACCAGGTCAATTTCCTCATAAGTTGGTTTAGTTCTGTTGTTTCTTCTGTTGCTGATTTTTTTGCCTAGTTGATCTATCTCTTCGTGACAGTGTTGTGTTAAAGTTCCTCATTATTATTGAATCATTGCTCATTTGAATTTTTATGTCTGTTAAGATTTGCCTTATGTAGTAAGGTACTCCTGTGTGTGGTGAATACATATTTATAATTTTTTTCTCTTTCTATTTCAAGTTTGTCTTAACAAGTATGTAGTGACCTTCTTTATCTCTTTATATGACTTTTGGTTTGAAGTTAATATTGCCAACAGCCAGGACAGCCATCTCTGCTTGTTTCTGATTTCCTATGGAATGGAGGATTGTTTTTCATGCTTTGTCTTTTAGTCTGTGAATTTCCTTTTGAGTTAAATGTGTTTCTTGTATGAAGAATATTGTTACTTTTTGTTTCTTAATCCACTCTGCTAGTTTGTTTCTTTTAACGCCTGAACTGAAGCCATTTAAATTGATAGTTATAATTGATGTGTGTTGACTTATCTTTGTTATGTTATTTTCCTTCTATAGGTTTTGTATTTTTCCCCTCTTCTTAATTACTTGTTCTGTTTTTTGGTTCCTTTCTGTTGCTCTTGAAGCTATAGTTGTTTCTGGCTGTTTGGGGAATACCTGTCAGTACTCTGTAGGGTTGGTTTACTGGTCATGAATTTCTTCAATCGTGCTTTGTCATGGGAGGTCCTTATTTTGTCATTGAATTTGGTAGACAGTTTCACAGGGTACATCAATTTGGGTTGGAAGTTGTTTTCTTTCAGGATCTGAAATACTTTACTTCAAGCTTTTGTTGATTTGATGGTTTGGGTTGATAAATCTGCCATGATTCTGGTGGGGTTTCCATTATAGTTGATCTGTTTGCTGTGTCTAGCAGCTTTCTATATTACATTCTTTAATTGAATTTCTGACATGTTGATTATTATATCTTTAGGTATAGATTTATTATAATTATGGCTATGTGGAGTTTTATATGCTTTGCTTATCTGTATGTCAGTTTCTTATCTCATGTTTCAGAAATTTTCTGACATTACTTCTGTAAATGTTCTTTTTATGTCATTTGTGCTGTCTCCTGTTGCTTCATTGACATCTATTATTCTTATATTATTTTTCTTTGCATTATCTTATTGTTATTCCTTGGTTCCTTATTAGGTTTAAGAGATATTTTATTTCCCATTGATTAGCTAAAAGGCTGTCTTCAAGGTCTCAAAGTCTATCTTCAGTTTCATTCAAGCAGTTTACAAGCTTTTAATGGGATTCTTAATTTACTGAATATCCATTTGAATACATTTATGCATTCTAATTTTTTCCTGTATCTTTCATTCAATGTTTCCATTATCTTTATATTCTCTTCTGTTTGTCTATCTTTTCTTCTTCAGCTATTCTGAGCAAATCTTTCACAATAGCTGTTCTTTCTTTTTAGACCTGAGAGATTATTTCTGATCTTATTTCTTCTATAGCCTGATGGACTTTTTTTCTTTACTTTAGTTGCTATCATTTCAGATTTCAGGTGTGTGTTTTCCAAGTTCTTGTATGTCTGTGTCTCCTAGATTTGTTCTGGGTGGGATAGAGGATTTTTTTTTGTTTTTTGTAGTTTAGGGAAGCGTCGACAGGGTGTTCAGTGTCTCACTACTAGATTAGACTCATAGTGATCTGCCTTTTTATAGCCTCCAAAGAGCTGGGATTACAGGCATGCACCACCACACCATGTCTCAATTGCCACCTCAGTTTGCCCTGGGGGTGGGGCTGGCATGACAGGCCTGGGGATCGAACGGGCTAGAGAATTGAGATAGACCTTTGTTCTTACACTTTTTGATTTTTTAAAATTCATTTTAATGAGAAAAAATTAAAATATCACTGAAAGTTTCAAAACAGGTTAGTAGGATAGTTACAGTAATTAATACATTGCATATTGTTCTCTTTGTAGTACTTAGTCAGAGGACAAGATGCAGACATATCTTGCCTAAACAATATTGGCACAAAACTTTCCTCTCAATGAACCAAGAGAAAATAGCTGTATATCTATCCTATTTTGTATATACACATTTCTTTCAAAAAAAATTGTCCATTATTTATATCCCCCTTTTTTGTTTTGTTTGTCAGAGATGTATGTTCCATTATAATTAGAGAAGCTGCATTTGGAGAAGTCTCTAAAGGACCTCTTCATACCTGATGCCAGACCAAAGATTGTAGGTATCTGAATTCAGTAAAATAACCCAATATAGTCCAACAGTCCATAATCATAGCGAATTGTCAGCACAACCAGTAATTATTCTAAGTTATTGACTTGAGTCTCATATAGCTCAGCATATTACTACAGCTTTGCTTTTTTATATCTTGTAGTTTCACTTTTCTACTAGATGTTTAAGGTCGAATTAAAGCAAGACTTATCTAACTAAAAACATAACTTTACTATCTGGCATTTTGTCATTTTTGAAGCTTGAAGTAATCACCCAGACAGAGGCCTGCATATTGTCCAAAGTCTGTGAAAGTTCTTAAATGACACCAGGAAATCTCCGAACCTGTGTACACTGGGCCCACAGATCACCATTGTCCTGCATCCCACTGGCAACTCAGAGACCACCTAAGTGCTTAAATTTTAGACAGACACCAGCAGAATCTCTACACCTGCACATTGGGGGCTAAGGAAGTTCAGAGCTTACCAGAGTCCTGCAGGCTGCCCAGAGTCTGCCAAGATTCTTAAATAGCACGTGGAAGGTCTAAGAGCACTAGGGACTTGATTTTAAAAGGGTATTCTTTGCTAAGTCCTTTATAGTGGTCTTAGAAAGTAATATAATCATAGGAAGCAAGAAAACATTAAATGTTTTTATATAATCTATAAACATCTGTGGTTCCTGAAACTCTGTCCCATAATTTATTTATTTTTTGTATCTTTAATTTTTTATTAGTGCATTTTTGTAGTACATACAGTTCCATCCATTGTGCAGCACTGGTTAATGTACTTACCGAACTTTGGTTAACCACTGTGGTCTTAAACATTTCTCAGAAACATCAAAAAGTAATGGGCTTAGTCAACTTGTAAAAGGTGATTTACTCAGTTTTTTCCCTTAATTGCTGGATTGGCCTGGATTTGATCAATGGTAAGCCAAGAGGCAACAAACAAGCAGGGGTGTTTGAACCAACCCTAGTTAAAGTGAAGAGCTTGAAATTTGCAAAGAAGCTGCAATTACCATTCTCTGAATTGATGGTCTAATTAAGTTACACATGGAAAGGAAAGAAGATAAACGTGGAGGCTATGAAGATGCTGTGCATTCTGGAGCCCTGAATGACTGATGTGGTTTCCCTTTAATTTGTAATAATTTTAGATGTAATGTCTTGTGGTCTACGAATCACACATTAAAGTACAGCAAGTGGCCAGCTGCGTTATGAACCAGGAGATGTTGTGAACCAAGTGAGGAGCCTTGTTCATGCTTTCCATGCCTCCAGCAACCACAATACCTTCTTGACCTTAGTCCTCCATGTTACAATACTAAGCTTTATTAGTTTAACAAGAAATAAGATTTAAGTTTAGAGTAAGTGTGACTACATTTTGTTGAGTGAGACAGGGTCCCGCTGGCTCAGGCTGGCCACAAACTGGCAGTTGTCCTATCTCAGCTTCCTGAATGCTAGGATTACAGGTGAGCACCACCACTCCTGGTTTTGTCATTGCTGTTCAGCAGTTCATCCTCTCTGAATACACATTGCTATTCTCATCCCACCCCCAATGCACAGGGCTGCAACACTCCGCTTTCCACTTATTCACTCCAGTGTGTGTAACAGGGTCATGAGAATGCAACAGCCAGATGCTCCTAGAGGATGACCAGGCACTATTGCCCCTCTTTCAATGTTGACCTTGCCTGTGTTTAATCCAAGTTCTTTAGCTATTTCATGCTGCATAGGCTTCATTGATTTCAAATACATCGACATCTTCCGGAGACCAGCCTACTTTTGCAACAGCTTGCTTTATGGCTGGAATCAGTCCTGTTCCCATAAGGGAAGGCTCTATACCTATTTGTGCCCAGGAAATGATCTGTGCCAAAGGTGTAAGTCCACAATGATTAGCTTCTGACTTCTTCATGAGAGCTACAGCTGCAGAGGCATTAGCTGCAGTGACTGTTCCTGTCCCATCTGTGAGAAAATAAGGCGTTAGCTTGGACACAGCTTCAAGGTTACTCCCATGGTGGGGAAACTCATCTACTTTAACTTCAGTGAGACCTTTTCTAGATGACACAAAAACCGGTGCAATCTCTTTGTCAAAATGGCCAGCTTTCTTTCTGCGCACTCTCTGTCCTGTTCTGAGACAGAACAGCAACCTTGTCCTGAGCTTCTCTACTCACTTGCCATTTTTTGTTTGCATTTTCATCTGTAAGACCATCACAAAGTATACTGTCCCATAATGGCATCTCACCAATCTTCATTCCCATTCTCAAGTGAACCAAATGAGGAACCTTGCTCATACTTTCTGTGCCTCCTGCAACCACAGTACTTGAGCCACCCATCCTTATGGGCTGGGCAACAAGGCACATGGCTTTTAGGCCCGACCCACAGATCATCTGGCAGCTCCATGCACCTACACTGGTTTGCCAAGCAGGATTCTGCCCAGAGCCAGCTGACAAAACATGTCCAAATATCACCTCAGACATGTCTTCAGGAGCTAGTGTGGCCCTTTTCAGGACTTCTTTGATGACAGTTGAGCCTAGGTCGTGGACAGGCAAAGTAGATAAAGCACCACTGAAAGAGCCTATGGTGGTCTGCACTGAAACGATAACCACGGGTCCAAGCCTGCACTCACCTGCCTCTAATGCGTTGCTGCCGCTCTCCATCTGCACTGCACATAGAGTCTCTGTTCCATTTGTAACTCAATATAGCTTTCTCCTTTTTGGCTTCTCTAAAACCTATTTCTCTCTCTAACCTTGCTTTTTATGTATTCTTTTAAAGGCCAGTGAGCCCCTATGCCTCATGGTTTTCACCTCATAATTGTCAATCCAACTGTCCAGTGCTAACTGTTGACTCATTAATCCAAACACCCCCCCTTGTGGCTGGCAAAATTCTGAGGAATGTCCTCTCACTTATAAATATCTCCTTATGGTGGGTAGTCCCTATTCCTCTGGCTAATTGTACTGCTGATTTCTGCTGGCTTATTGAAAGGGATGATCAATAAGCTGGCTTAAATTTTTATCTTCTCCTTTCTAATTTTTTATAACTTTTTGAAGAACAATTTTCATCCTTATAGCTAGTAAACTAAAAAACTAATTTGAAGATAACTTTGTGAAATAACAATCATTCTTGAATTGCTATTATTTCATCTAGTGAATTTCTGTATTGTTTTTAATTTTTCACTACTTTTTGTTTTCTTAAAAATGTAAAATAAAAGAACAATGGATCTGTAAAAAGGAAAGAAACTTTTCAAAGGGAAGGAACAACTCGGATGATAAAAAGGAGAAAAAAGTTGGAAAGGAAAAAGAAATACACACACACACACACACACACACACATGCTTAGATAATTGTACTGTTGATTTCTGCTGGTTTATTGAAATTAGAAGTTAATGCTTCAGTTATTTTCTCTTTCCTTTTTAATTTTTGTAACTTTTGACCAATTTTGTATTCTTATATCTGGTAGTCTGAAAAACTAGTTTGAAAACACCACTATGCAATATAACTATCATTGTTGAATTCCTATTCTATTGTTTAATGAAATTCTGTATCATTTCTAATGGTTTTAATTCTCTTTAAAAAATAAAAATTAAAAACATGAATAATCAAATATAACTTTATTAGTATGGATTAGACATACTCTATAGGTTATGAAGTAGATTCTATCTCTCGGTTCCATGTATTTCTTAATATCTATTAATAATTCTTATTTAAAGGATAAACTCAAGGTTTCTACAGATAAATGGATGGGCCTGGAGACCATACTCATAAGTGAAATAAATCTGACTTGCATGTGTAAAATTCATATTGTCTCATTAGCATAAGAAACTGAACAAGTATGTAAGTTCTAAATGGTACAATAGATATCATGAAAATAAATTGCTGAAAGGCAGAGAAGAACTGAGATGGCAGACAGGTAACAAAAAATCAAAGGAAAAGAAAAAAGAAATACATATATATATATATATATATATATATATATATATATATATATATATATATATATGATCGAATAAATATACTACTAATTTCCATTAAATTAAAAGTTTTGGTTAAAGGTTCATTAAAAATAACAGTTTGTGCTTATATTGCTTGATTAATGTTTTATGCCTATATCTTATAATCTGAGCAGCTGAAGATGACAATAAGTATTAATATAATGTTATCTTTTTATTATTTTGTGGTGAAACTCTGTCATTGATTTTATTGTTTTGTTTCTTTATAGTAAGAAAAAGGAATAGTTCTAGAACTTCCTAGATATTTAGGATTAAATTTATTTCTTTTTAAAAATTAAAAAATAAAACAGCCACTTAGTGTCATGTATAATATAAAGGATAACTTATTTAGTAAATTTGCAGTTAACTTAAATGAATTATCATTTCATTTAATTCAACAGTATTGATAGTTTTGTGAATAAATTGATTTGCTCCTAATACGTTTTAATATACTGAAACCACAAAACATCTTAACTTTTGCACAGGAGAGTGAGCCCTTGATTTGAGTTCCAGAGAATTGGATTCGGGTCAATTTCTGCCATATGTGGGCCTCATCATTTTCCTTCCAGCTTAGTGTCCTGTTTGCATAACGAGAAACTTTCTCTGAGGAACTCTGAGATCTGTGCTGATCCTCTTATAACTAACTGGCTGGGCCTTATGAGACAGAGCAGTGTGTGATTACAACTTTCAATACTAAACACGACTGTATTCCTTTCTTTGGAGTTGTTTCTAAAGTAGTGCATATATTTTAGTTTTCTTGAAAGGTAATGGCTTTGATTAAAATAAACTGAAAAAGCTTTTGTTCTCCTCAGAACTAGAAAATGCCAACAAATTTTATTTTCCCCAACTCTCTTTTATTTTACTTCTGTTTGCATTAGACTTCTTCCCTTGATGTCTCTAGAGTCTTATTGCAATTGCAAAGGCTGGCTTAGAATAAATAGGAGTGGCTATAATGTGACTGGATACTGTGGGGAGTGGCAAAAGCTGCAACTTTTGTTTGATCGTGTATGTGGGGATGAGCCAAGGCTTGTTTGGAAACAAAAAGCACCCCAGGTGAGCTCCAATGACAAGCTGTTTGAGTGAAAAAAATAAAAAGAATGTGTCCCCACATTTCAAGAGCAAGTTTCTAGGCAAAGTTTTGTCACATGGCAGCAACCTGCCAAACATATAAATAAATATGCTGCAGTGTTTAAGCAGTTCCTTTTCCTCCCATCCAGAAAGAGGGCTCCACCAGACCTCAGCTTTTTGTATGTTGTCCCTTATTTTTAGTTCTCTATCTTCTCTCAATCCTTCCCCTGAGGAACTTTGAGAACTGGACATGGTATAAGACACTACCAGGATGCATTAAGCTTATTTTTTTCTTATGAGTTTCACAGATATATACAATGGTATGCTAAAATGGACTTATGGTAATAAAATTTTCTGTTGCTTAAAGTCAGTTTATGCCTGTCAACCTGGTCTACCTGTGGTCTGTTATCCTTAAAGGACAGCCTTTGTGTTGCCTGTAGCAAAGGAGATTATGGCAGCTAGAGTGTGATTTCAAATGGATTGGTTTTGGGATCTGCCCCAAATACTAGTAGAGCACACTTCAGAGTGTATCTGAGTGGGTCATGGTGGCATGGCCTTGAGGTTTCTCACAACTTCTCCTTTTGTCTTCTTAGCACCAACAAATGAAGCAGCTTTGTTTGACCACACTCCTGTGCTACAATGTTTTTGCTTTTGATTCTGACAAAGATGGTACCATGAGCAAAAGTGTACTAAACCTAACAGTTGGAGTAGCATCTCCTCCTTATGGTGGTACAGATGTCTCCAGACATTGCTAAATGTCTCAACAATGAGGGTATAGGAGTGTGTGTGTGTGTGTGTGTGTGTGTGTGTGTATGTGATGAATGAGAGAGCCTTTGGTTGACAACACTATCCTGATGAAATAAATGTATTTGTAAGCTATTTCCTATCTTGAAAAGGTCTTGCACAAGGCCAGGGCGATAGCTCAGTACAATAAGTGCCTGCCTGGCAAGCATAGGGTCCTGAGTTCAACCTCGGTACCACAAAAAAAAAAAAAAAGAAAAAGATCTTGTAGAAAGAAGGAGGGAACCATATTTTATGTAAACTTCATTTCAGTATATCTTGGGAAAGACACCAGTGAAGGGTTAAGGGGAAATGGAGATGAACTGCTGGTATACATTGAATTATTTTGCATTCTGAGGTCCAATTAGTGAAGATTCTATTTGCTCCAGTAACTCTGAAAGAAAGGGACACAGAAAATACCCATGACAGGCTCAGGTTCCCAGTGTAGCCTCAGCCAGGATTTGAAAGAACAGTAAGTACTAATTCAACTGATTTCTGGAAAAGGAGTGTTTTATTTGGATAGAAATAACTGAAATTCCAACCCAGACCACCTAGCTACACAATCATGTGTGTGTGAGAGAAAACAAATGGCCAAGAGATGAATTGACTACCAGAGAAGGAGAGCTATTTGGTGTTTGATTTTTAGAAATTAATTTGACAGGAATTTCATAAAGGTGTTGTTCTATTTTTCCCAAACAAACATATGAACTGAGTTTGCTGTTTAATTTGGAAAATAGTGTGGTTACACATATTATGGAGAAGTGTTAAAAGAAGTAACCTCTCAGATCTTTGTGGTTCTCTTTTGTTGCATGCTGAGAGTCACTAATCATTCCTGCCTCTCAGGAATTTTCAGCATAATCCCATTTTCCACTCAAATTCTACATGATTGCCAGACTGGGATGAAAAATCAAATTACTTCCAGTAAAGAGAGATTCAAAGGAGCACTGGTTACAATAAGATTCTGGAAAGAATATATGAGCTTTATATCCTGTCTTTATTAATTCATATTCTATGAGAATAATGCAATTTTTTGTTTAATTGAGTCATTTTAACCAAATTCAGGAGAAAAATAGCCAAACTATATTGCTTCTCTTCTCTTCTCTTTTCTTCTCCTCTCTCTCTTTTTCCTAAAATGATAGAAAGTGCTGGGGAGATAGCTTGGCATTCTAAACATTTGCCTAGTAAGTGCAAGGACCCAGGTTCTACCCTTAGTACAGAATACCATTCTGGCCCCGGACACTGAGCACACTATGTTTGTCATAAAAAATGGGCATGGTGGTACATGCTTGTAATCCCAGTACTGGGAAGGCTGAGACAGGAGTATCACTACAAGTTTGAGCTGTGTAGCGAGACCCTGTACCAAAATAAAACATAATAAAATGATATCAAGGCAACTCTTCTCTCAGGACAAAGCCAGTCAATTCTTGTTCACAATTTTTTTCCAGACACATATATGCATAGCTTAAAGATGCGGCAAAGACCTATTGTTGTAGGATTAAGTCCAAAAGCTTTGCAGTATCTACAATGTCCTGAATGATCTGATTGGAGTAGATCATACTTCTCTCAATTCCCAGGGAGTAGATTAAGTTACTATAACATAGAGATAAAAAAAAGTAGAAGTTCCAGAATTGACCATTCTTTTGCTTAAAAGAATGGAAGTATGAAGGTTGTCTGTAGTCCAGGCCTTTTTGGTGAGCTTGATTTACAAAGCCATACAATGATACTTCATATCTTATCCCTTCTCTATCATGTAAGATATTATCCTCATCTCCAGGGTAAAAATTTCTTCACCACCACCCTGTCTGTGTCTTAAAATGTAGAAAAGCAGGCAGAGAAATGGGCAGATAGCTTCCTTGGAAGCAGTGTTTTAGGGTACTTTCTCTAGGAAGCTCACTCTGAGATGGAGATAAGTGTGTAGCTGGTAGTTGGCTGGCTCCAAGGCAGAGGGGTAACAAGGAAAAACAGTTTATGGCAAAGTGTGAGCAGCTAGCAACAAAGTAACAAATTAACAAAGCAACAGAGCAGCTTTCCTCTCCTTCTTATCCTTTCCAGGCTGCTTGCCCTTTGAGTGGTGCCACCCACATTTGGTGGACCTTCCCCTATCCACACTTAGAACTATCCCAAACAAATCATTGGACTGTGTAGTAGTTACACACCCTTAATTCTGTATCGCATTTAATCTCAGCTTCACACACTTAATCTAAGCATCACACAACCTAGATCCAGTCACTTCTGAAAATTTCATATGAGGCTTTGGGGGAACATATAGATTTAAGTCTTGACTTTCCCCATTCTTCTTTCTTCCCCACAGATGTTGATCTAAGGAGCATTCACCAATAATTTGATGTGATCTGAAAGGTGCATAAATCACTTCCATTTACATTGCGTTATGTAGAACATTTAGAGTAGCCATCATAGCTACAATGGAGAGCTAAGTCTCCAGTGAGGAGGTCACAAACCTTGATATCAATAAAAGGAAATAAGGGAAAATGTATATCAGGAATCAATCACAAGAGAGGAAGGAAAATACTGTTTGAGTTTATTTAATTTATTGACTATTTTATGTTAAAACCAATTTCAAACCCTCACCAGAGATTGGCTGAGCTGTAGCTGCTTCTCCCACCATAGTAGAAGACAGGTGGTCCCAGGACAGCTACTGGGATCTGATGAACCCAGCCCAACCCCTCCCCCCACCATCACAAGGGCTCAGCTGGGCTGTGACTGCTTCTCCCACCATCACCATCACAGTAGCTGTACTAAGCTGCTGTTGCTTGTCTTACAGTAATGAGAACCTTGGTGAGACCTACCCTGCACCAATGCATCATGGAGAGAGCCTTGTAGAGCTTCTGCCTCCCTGTATCATCATTAGATCCTTTTTGAGCTGCAGCATGCCCTCCCCCACCAAGGTGGAAAAGGCCCTGAACCCCACATAGCACAAGCTTTAGTTAGCCCACACCATCCTCTCATTTTTGTGGGAACCTTGCTCACCTATATCCCACCACATTACTATTGTTGCAGAGGCAGGTGAACAGTTGGAGCCTCAAAAATGTGAAAATGCAGGAGAAAAGGCAATCTTAGACCTCCAGGCCACCCAGAACAAGTCTAGGCAACAAACTCATAGAACTTGGAAGTCACAAACCAGAAATTTCTGAAATGACAGTAACTGAAGTAAAGAGACAACTTCATTAGGCTATGAAGGAAATAAGATTAGAGACAATACCCCAGATGAAGAAGAAATAATAATAATCATGAAAGAATTGTTCACTACATCTCAAAAATGTAGAGGGGAATAGAAAAATGATGCAAACATGTAATGAACAGTGCACAAAAGAACTAGAATGTGTGAAACAGCTTCAAACAGATATTCATGACATTAAGAATTCCATTGAAAACTGGCAAAATTGAGTAATACAAAGATAGAATTTCAGATCCTGAAGATAGCACTGTAGCTAGTGAACATAGAAGGAGAGATAACTTAAAAATAGCAAGGAACCAGGAAGTAATAATAATGTAACAGCAGCAAAGTGATGCAAAGGAAAATAATTTAAGATTGATAGATATAGATGAAACACAAATGACACAAAAATCAGTTTATAGAAGTAATAGCAGAAATTTTCCTAAGCATGGGGAAAAAATCTGACATACATATAAGTGAGGTATATAGAACTCCAGATATCCATAATCAAAATAAGTCTACACTCATACACATAAAAATCAAGTTTCAGAAATTCATCAAAAGAGTAGAATATTAATAATAGGAAGCCCATTAGAATCATGGAAGATTTTGCAACACACCATCAAATCTAGAAGAGCTTGGAGGTCCTGACATTTGAGGTCCTGAAAGAAAACAACTTCTAAACCAGATTGATGTACCCTGAAAAACTATCTATCAAGTTTAATGGAAACATGTAACAAAGAATAACTGAAGAAATTCATGACCACAAGACTAATCCTACAAAGAGTGCTGACAGATATTTTAGAAGGAGCCAAAAATTACCACAACATCAAAAACAACGAAAAAGAACCACCAACCAGACCAAGTAATTCAGCAAAAGGAATAAGTAGGGAACCTACAGTAGGAAAATAACATGACAAAAGTAAGTCAATACATATCAGTTATATCCATCAATGTAAATGCACTCAATTCACCAATCAAAATAAGCAAAATTGCATTGGTCAAGAAACAAAATCTAACAGTATGTTGTATACGAGAAATACATTTAACT
The DNA here is from genome assembly GCA_004027165.1 of Ctenomys sociabilis. NCBI lineage: Eukaryota > Metazoa > Chordata > Mammalia > Rodentia > Ctenomyidae > Ctenomys > Ctenomys sociabilis. The sequence continues at coordinate 27,547 of PVKA01024085.1, forward strand.
CAAAAGAAAATTCATAGGCTGAAAATATGAAAAACAATACTCTGTGGCAAGAACCCAGAAAAAATCAGGGGTAGCTATTCCAGTTGCTGACAATGTTAAATTCAAACAAAGTATGATTAAAAGAGATAAAGAAGATCACTACATACTTGTTAGGGGAAAACTGTAAGAGGAAGATACAGCAAATATAATATATTATCTATCTATCTATCTATCTATCTGTCTGTCTGTCTGTCTGTCTGTCTGTCTGTCTGTCTGTCTGTCTATCCATCTATCTAGAAATAACCCAACTATACAGGACAAATTTTAACATACATGAAAAATTTAATGAATAATAGCATGATTGTACTGGGGGACTTTAACTCCCATTGACACAAAGAGATAAATCAACTAGGCAAAGAATAAGCAAAAAATTAACAGAGCTACAGCAAACTTGTAAAGAAATTGTCTTAGTAGACCTTTACAAAGTGTTCCACATAAGAGCATCAGAATACACATTCTTCTCAGCTGCATATGGGACTTTCTCCAAAATAGATCATGTGGTAACACACAGAGCATGCTTAAGTAAATGCAAATGGATCAAAACTATCCCATTCATATTATCTGACCATACAGCAATGAAACTGGAAATTATTGACAAAAAAAACAGTAAAATAACCCATAAATAAGGAACTGGATAACACCATCCTGAACAATCAATGGGTCATAAATTAAACAATGTTTAAAATTGAACAAAATTCAAATACCACTTAATGGAGCCTGTGGGATGTAATGAAAGCTGTCTTAAGAAGGAAAATTTTAGAGATAAATTCTTTTATCAGGGAAACAGAATGAGCCCAAATAAACAATTTTATGCTGCTTCTCAAGCTACTATAAAAAGGAGAGCATAAACCCAACACTGAAAGAAGGCAGGAAATTATGATCAGAACATAGATACGCACAAATCAAAGAGTTGGTTCTTTGAACAAATAAGTAAAGTTGGTAAACCCTTAGGAAACCTCATCAAAAAAAGAAAGAAAAATTCAAATTTATGCAATAAGAAACAAAAAGAATAAAGTCACTATAACCCCATAGAAATTTGAACATTACCAATACCTTTTCCTAAATTATTTCCTCTGAAAGGATGAAAAACACAGAAGAAATGCACAGATTCCTAGATACATGTGAACTACCAAAACTTAATCGAGAACATATAAAAATTCTGAATAACCCAGCACCAGTCAATTAAATTGAAAATGCAATAAAAAAAAAAAAGCTATCAACAAAGAAAAGCCAAGGTCCTGATGGATTCACAGTTGAATTCTATAAGAAATTTAAAGAAAATTTAGGTGACAGCTCTTCTGAAATTCTTCAATAAAATTGAAAGGAAAGCAATTCTCTCAAATTCATTCCAGGAAGTAAATATTACTCTCATTACAAAACTAAAGAAAGGGCCAACCAAAAGGAGAACTACAGACCAATCTTCCTAATTGACATGAAGTCAAACATTTAAATATTACAACTGAATCACTAACATACCACCAAAATACTCACTAAAATACTACCAAGCAGAATGCAGCAAATCTTCAAGAAGATTAGACACCATGATTAAGTGAGATTCATCCAAGAAATGGAGAGATAAAGTTTCAATATATGTAATCAATAAATGTAATAAACCATATCAATGGAACCAAAGTAAACAATCACATGACCATCTCAATAGATGCAGAAAAAGTTTTTGACAAAGTCTAACACTCATTCAATATAAAAACCCTATGGAAAATCAGAAAAGGTAGTCTTTACCTCAACCTGATAAAAACCATCTATGACAATCCAATACCCAACATCATACTAAATGGACAAAGATTTAAAGACTTAACTTTAAAATCAGAAACAAGACAAAGATGCACACTGTCACCACTCCTGTTCAGTATAGTTCTGTAAACACTGGCCAAAGCAATTAGATGAGAGAAACAGAAGGAATAAAAATCGGAAAGGAAAAAGTGAAATTATTATTTGCAGATGGCCTGAGGCTCTACATAGAACTCCAAAACCCCACCAAAAGAATTTCACATTTAATAACTAAGTTCGGTAGTGTAGCAGGATACAAATTCAACACTGAAGAATCAAAGCATTTCTCTACATAAACAATGAATGCACCTAGAGTGTAATTAGGGAAAACAAGCCCTTCACAATAATACCACTCCAAAATAGAATCAATCTCACAAAGGAAGTAAAGGCTTTATATAGTAAAATTTATAATCTCCTAAAACAGAGATCCAAGGGACCACGGAGATGGCTCAGTAGAATAAGAACTTCTCTGGCAAGCGCAAGGGCCTGAGTTCAATCCCTGGTTCCACCAGAGAGAGAGAGAGAGAGAGATTCAGCAGAATTGTGGAAAATGGAAAGAAGTTCCATGCTCCTGGATAGGAAGAGCCAAAGTTATGAAAATGGCTATACTTCCAAAATTTTTATACAGTTTCAATGCAATTCCAATTAAAATATCATTAATATGTCTTACAAATGTAAAGAAATCTTTCCCAAAATTAATCTGGAAGAGGCCTAGAATATCAGAAGAGCATAGAATATCAAAAGCAATCCTGGGTAACAAAGGCATCATGATTTCTAATTTATTGAGACTTGAAATTATACTAAAAAACTAATGTGATACTATTAGTATGGTCCTGGCAAAAAGATCACTGGAGCAGATTAAAAGATGCAGACACAACTACAAACACACTCGGCTGCCTCATCTCTGACAAAGGGGTCACTTGAAGAAACATAGTCTCTTTAATAAATGGTGCTGGGAAAAAATGGCTTTCCACATATTGAGGACAAAAATTAGACCCATCCTATCACCATGCACATAATTATAGTCAAAAGAATCAAACATTTAAAAATTACAACTGAAGCACTAAGTCTTCTGGTGGAGAAATTAGGTAGAAACCTTGAAGACACGGGTTGTAAAGCCAACCAAAACACCAGTTCTATTTGTAGTCAGAGTCAGAGTAATTAAATTTTACTGTAAGCTCTATATGTATAAGAGTTGGTTGCCCCTTACCTAAGAAAATGTTCTCTTTTGAAGATTGTCAAAGTAACTTACTTATATGTTCCTCTCTCTCTTAGTCTATGGATAATACTAGGTTAATAAACCCTATTAGAAATAGAAATACTTGAACCTTACCCAAACCCCAGAAAAAGACGAGTTGAGGACCAGACATTAGGTTAAATATTTGTGTTTAAGCTCTCACCTAACAGTGGTGCTGTTGGTACTTCCCCTCCCCCTACAACTAATAACATGACATCTCTGTCTTGTAGTGACACACTCCAGATTAAGAAGCAGAGCCATTAAAAATATCCCCAGGTCACATAGTAATGGCTCCTACTTGGGATAATACCTTTCTTAATTTCACTGGTCTTTCTCAGCGATATTGTAAAAACGTTATGGAAGTCAGCTTCAGAATACTAACCTAGAAATAGAACACATTGCTAATTGGAAGCCACAGTCTCAGCACCATCCTAGAGTTGGTTCTTTTGATCCAACCAAGGAATAAATCAACTTCCCAAGGAATACAGCTAAGTTGCCAGTCCTGATTTTGAACTCCAGAGCTGCTGACCATGCTGCCTGGCCAGACCACAGATATCATGCACCTTCTTCCAGTGGACTATGAGAGACTCTTTTCCTTATCCTTGAGTGTATCACTAGAAGATGGACCATCACAGCCAGGCTATGGTGTATAATGCTGTGACTGCAGTGGAAATAGCCCTGTTGGTAGTAGAAATATAACCCTTTATTATGTTTTTTTACTGTCTAGGATTTTCTAATTCCATGGCTTTCAGAAAGTACAGAGAAAAAGAAAACAAACACTAGAAAATTATGTTTTGGATTGTATATGATATACCAGAAGACAATAAAAAAATGAAAAACAAAAAAATTAGAAGGAAATTATATTAAAAACAAAAACATTGTTCTTTTCATTCACTTAGCACAGAAGCAGGGTTTTACTTACTGACCACACATTTAATTTATTTCTTCTTTTTAAATGTATTTTTAGTACAAGGTCTACAAGGTCTCACTACATAGGTTGAACTTGTGGTGGTCTTCCTATTTTCAACCTCCAAAGTGCTGGGATTATAGGCACGTGCCACCATACCCAGTCTCATTTGCCATCTCAGTGTGCCCTGGGACAAGGCTGGCAAGGCACTCCAGGGATTAAACCCTGTTCTTGTGCTATCTCTAAGACGTGACCTAATTTCCTAGTCTATTTAAGTGTGAATGATAACGTTTCTATCTATATTTCATGTCATTGTTGTGAAGATTAAATGAGATCAAATATAATACAGAGTTCCCTCTTCAATTAGAAATTTGACCATTCTTGCTATTATGATGTGCATTGCTAGAAGACAAAAGCCTATTGCACTACTGTACAGAAAAGAAAGTAAAAATGTGAGCCCAAGTATATATGCATAAATAAATTGTGTTATACAAGTGAAGGTGACAACAACTAGTCATTATTTTACAGAAATCTCTGAAGTATGTTAAGGCAGTTCTCTGATTTTAGCAGACAATATTGATTGCTCCTTTAACCAACAAGAGCCTCAAATCATGAGCACCAAAGCTGTGGTCTTGCAAGTGATTTCAGGGAGCGACAGTAGATGGAACACCTTACTTTATCACACAGCACCAGGAGATGAACTCTGTGTGTGCAAGAGGTGGTAAGGTAATGAAAGAAAGAGGCTTTATGTGATTGTGGACATTGAGCTCACTCAGGAAGACCCCTCAAAACATGGCCTTTCAGGGTAATTTAACTTCAGGGGTCTTTTACAACCTATAACTCATTTTACTTTTGTAGGTCTTTCTGCATAGAAAAGACCTACTCCTATTCTTGTCACAATTTTCTCATTCCTTATTTTCTGGATAAGTAGGTATTGGATTTGCTATGTCTATTTCTCATCAAGTTTTAATTCCATATCTTTTTTGGCATTTCCCTCAATGATCTTGCATAGAACACATGTTTTCTCCACCTGCAATACCCTCCCTAATTTGTCACTCAAAGAATGCATCCTTATATTCTGACCCATATGACTCTCTTGCTCTTCCAAGAAAATTCTTCTCTTAAACCAGATCAAACCAAATTATTTCAAATTCTGAACTCCTGACCCACCAAAGCCCAGGCCATGCGACTGTGCAGGAGAGCTTCTGAACTCCCCTGAATTCGCTGGACCTCTCTGGACCACACCCAGGCCAGCTGTGTGAGTGAGGCCTTTCACCATGCTTCCAGGACCCCTTCTCCTTTCCAGAGCCAGCTCAAACCCGCCTTGTGTCTGAGGACTTCCTCCATGCTCTAGGGACCCCTCCAGATATGTCCAGGCCCAGGTCCAGTGAATCTGTGGGAGAACTTTGGAGCTCTTCTGTGACCCCTGGACAACTCCAGACCCAAGCTAGGCCTGGCATACAGGCCTTGGGTGAAACTCTGCAGCTGAAGTCCCTGCAGAGAGACTAGGGGCCAAAACCATGCAGCTAATCCAAGAGCAGAACAACATGCCTGAGGGGCACTATAGGTTCACTTCTTTGGGCTGTGTCCAGAAGGAGCTGAGCACATTAGCTGGACCTAAGCCAGGTACAACTGGATGAACTCAAACTTAGTAGATATGCACCCAAATTTTAGTACATTCCAAGGTTATAATTGCACCAAAGCTCTATACAAAAGATCAGAGAATAGTGCTATACAAAATGACAAACAGAAGGGAAAAAAAGGCCCTGAGCTCACCCAAAACAAATGCAGAGGACAATAGCACAGCTGAAATGTCTGAATAAATAGTGTCAGAAGTAAAGAAACAACTGCACAAAGGTATAGAGACATTCAGATCAAAATTATCTCTGAAATAATAAAAGAAGCCCCTGAATTAAAAGCACCTGAAGTAAAGAATCAAATGCAGAAACATATTGAAGAAATCAGATCAGAAATAATCTCTGAAGTAAAAGAATTAATAACTGCTTCACAAGAAGACACAGATAAAAGAACAGAAGAGATTAGCAAAGTGAAGGATTCCTTAAATGAGCAATACAGGAAAGAAATAGATCACATAAAGCAGAGTCAAAGAGATATACAGGAATTTAAAATTTCAATAACAAGCTTGCAAAATCATTTGACTAAAAGTGAAGGTAGAGTTTCAGATCCTGAAAACTAGGTTGCAGATAGTGAAAATGTAAGAAAAGATCTAAAAACAACTAGGACACAGGAAAAAAAAAATTCATCACCTGCAAAACGATGCAAAGATGAACAACATGAGACAAATAGGCATCAATGAGAAAGAAGGAGTACATGCAAATGATATAAAAAGAATATGGGCAGTATTAATAACAAAAAGCATCCCAAATATGAGGAAAGAAATCTGGCATTCAGTGACTGAAGCATACAGAACTCCAAATAACTCCATCCCAATTAAAAATAAACCAAGCCATATAATAATCAATATCCCACAAATCCAGCAAAAGAACAATATACTGAAAGATACTAGAGAAAAGAAACAGATTACATTTAAAGGAAAACCCATCAGAAAAACGGCTGACTTCTCTTCACAAACCATGAAGGCAAAAAGAGCATGGAGCAGAGTAGTTCAGGTCCTCTACAAAAACAAATTCCAGCAAGACTACTATACCCTAAAAAACTCGCTTTCAATTTTGATGACGTGAAATGCTTTAATGACAAAGAACAACTAAAGAATTTCGTTATAACAAAGTCAACCCTACACAGACTACTAAAAGTCTTTCTAGAGAGGGACCAAAATAATCAGAACTACACAAAGGAGAACAGAAGGAACCAACTGACTGGGACAAAGAATTAAACACATGAGAAAAAGGAGTAAACATCAGCAAGTAAATCAATACATCTCAATTATAACCATGAATGTAAAGGGACTCAATTCACCAATTAAAAGAAATAGATGCACACAGTGGATTAGGAAACAAAATCCAACACAGTCCAGCATTCCACAACAATAGTGAGTTATTAAAAAAAAAAAAAAAAAACACACTTAAATCATAAAGAAATCCAGCAGCTCCTGAGACCGGCCAGAGACAGCGCGGCAGACTCCGCCGTCCTGCTCCATCCCGCCCGCCCCCGCCCAGCTCCTGAGACCGGCCAGAGACAGCGCGCCGACTCCGCCATCTTGCTCCATCCCGCCCGCCCCT
>PVKA01024086.1:0-34722 GCA_004027165.1 Ctenomys sociabilis
CACACACACACACACACACACACGTTGCAAGTATCTCTCTGTGTGTCTTTCCCCTGCAAACTTCAAGTCTACAACTTGGTTTAGTTGTTGCTCAGAATCTCTAAGGCAAGACTTGTACTGGTTTCTCCTTAGGAACCTCAGAGTGTAGTCACGGTCCTGCCTCTTCTATATGGGTTAACAACCTAGGTTTGAATCACTTGACAAATTGAGTAGAATGCTCCTCACCCATTTTATGGAATGACTTTTAGAAAATTACAAGTAAATGGGCTTACGGTTTCCATCCTTGGCAGGGGCTGGTAATTGTTACATCTTCAGTTCTGTTCAGCATTGTTTCCTCCTCCTGGTTCTAAAAGGTCCAGCCAGCCTCTAGGGGACTGCTTCCCCAATCGCACAATCCTGCTGTAGCGCTGGCCCTCCTGGCTCCTTCCCCTGGTCTGACCTGGGCAGCCTCCTAGGCTCTGTGGCAAGCTTGTTCTTTCCTCTGCCTTTGCAAACCACCCGGGTCCCTGTGTTTATTTTGTTCCTTCTTTTCTTCTAGAGGCAGTGAACTATACTATGGCATGCTTAGCCTGCTGTAGGTGGTCACTGGAAGCTCTGAAAAGTGCAGCGTCGCTGCCCTAGGACATGTCTAAACTGTCTCTCAACAGGTTGAAATGAAAATTTTAAATAAATAAATAAAAACAAGAAACCAATCCAGTAACAAACCAGTAGAACATGCTCCTGGACTAAATTTGTGTGTGTGTGGTACCAGTGATGGAACTCAGGACCTTGTCTTGTCAGGCAGGGGCTTATGTTGCTGAGCTATCTCCCTGGCCCAGCAGGCTCTGAATGTTGAATTTCTTATGTTTCTTAGACTTTGCAAGCCAACAATGGTGATTTTGATATAAAAATAGATGTAGATGACACTTTAGAAACTCCAGGATGAATGCTGTAGTGATGTATCACTCATGAAGAAAATGGGTGTCACAGTGTTTGACTTTTCCACTCTCCCAATATTCTTAAAATTTTCAAGAAACAAAATTTGTATGTATTTGGCAATAGTAGAGCTTATTAAGGAATCTTATGATTCTTACAGTATCGCTCCTATTTCAAAATCAAGTTCATTTGCAAGAGTCCCCGAATCACTGGTTGTGTGCTCAAAGGTAACTGAAGAGTAGGAGTAAAAAGCAGTTAAGGTAATTTCAGGAAGTTAGATATCTTCTGGTGGTGAGAGTTAATTGTGTGTTTTCATGTTTACTGGACACTTTCTCTTTCTTCCCTCCCTCCCTCCCTCCTTTCCTCTAGGCCTGGGGATGGAACCCTCCCTCCAAGCCTTCACACTGAACTACACCGCCAGATCTATTTATTTTTTTATTCCAGTTGATTTTGTTTTATGATAGGATCTTGCTAAATGGCCCAGTCTGAGCTTGAATGTGTAACCCTTCCAGAATGCTGGGATTATAGGCTCAGCCTGCTTTCTTGATAGATGTGGTCACTAGCCTTCTCCAGGATGTGGTCCTCTTGACAAGGAGAGTGACCCCCTCCTGACATAGGTGTCTTAATCCCTTTAGAGCCCCTCTGTCTTCCAAGCAACCAGTCCAGTGCTAGGGAATAGGATGCCTGCATATCACACTCCAATAAAGCACAGCCAAGGACAAATTCCAAACCCTTTACATAGATATTGTACAAACATTGTTTCCTTTCTCTCTTGGGCTGGATATTTTGCAGGTGTACCTATATTTGGACAAAAGATATGTTCTAATAGAACTGTTTTGAAGAATTTCAAGGTAGCACTCTTTTAAAGCAATGAATACATCTATGAAAGTCACCCTGTATTTACCCCTTTGTATGTCCCATTCTTTCCCTAGAAGATTTATTCAAAGGAATTTGATTATAATTTGGTTAACAAATGCATTTTCTTTAAAAGGGCACTTTGAAAAATGCTACACTAAGTAGATGGATTTGGACACATTGCAATTACTAAATTTACAGCATGTTTTCTCAGCAGTAAGAAAATGACAACGTCTCTAGATGTGCTGTTGTACATGTATAAATAAATTGAAAAATGACTAGCATCCCTTAATAAATTTTTTTCAGCAAGAAGATTTAATGGACACAATATCTTTCTCACGCTAAGCAAGTACTCTGCCACCGAGCTGCATCTCTACCCCTCTTTATTTTTTTACATCAATATAGAAATGTCAGCCCTAGGAAAGAGCTATGAGAACAGATTCCTAGCAGGTCCTAGCATGTTTTATTATCAAGTGCAACTCGATGTAGGATTTGAAAATGCCAGTTCTAAGATTGAATTAACTGAATTTAAATATCTGTTTCCTCCCTGGGGTGAGGATAGAGCGTGATAAAATGAATAGAGCGTCTGGCCTGTGCCAGTTCAGTAGTGAGCACCCGGAGGTGCCAGCTGCTCACCGCACCTTGCTCCCTCTGACCCTGTGAGGCCAGGTTCCTGTCCTCCAGAGCAGGAGACTGTCTCAGAGCAATCCAGGAACATGAAGAAAGTTTCCGATGTTTCAGAGGCAGAATTCAGAACCAGGGTATCTTAGTTACTCGTCTCTTGTTGCTGGGACAAACACCTGAAACCCAAATTGAAGGAAGGAAAGGTTTATTTAGCTCACGGTTACTGGAGGTTTCTGTCCATATTTAGCTGGGTCCAAGACAGAGCAGCACACAATAGAAAGCCACTCTTCTTGGTGGTGGCAAAGAGCGAGAGCCCAAGGGAGGAGGAGCAGCTGCCCAAGCAGCTAGCTTCTCTCCCCTCCTTACATTGAATTGCAGATGCCCTGCCAGCCACACCCACAATCATCAGTTACAAACTCCAGAGGCTGCCCCATGACTGCATGAGGCTTTGGGGGGGCACCTAGACACAAATGGTGACACATGGTATGCCTGGGCAATCTGATAAAACCTTTGCCAGAAGTTCCTGTTCCAGGCTGCCAGGATTATCGGCGCTGGGGTTTCCCCATGGTGGGAGAGACCACCACAGCTAGAGTGACTGCCCAATCTTGAAAGGCAGTGAATTCCCAATAAACATCTCTAAGTTTAGAAAACTTCAAAAGGGCCAATTTCAGCTGTCAGCTTTTTTTAAACTTCTTTTTACCCCAAAGAATAGTAAATTCTGCACCATGTGGATAAATCTATGCTTTTTTAAAAAATGTGCATGATTTAGGAAACATGCAATATGCCAGGCCTGCCAGTGCCTCTGCTCTGTAAATGTCATCATCTATGCAAATATCAGCATCAAATGCCAGCTTAAGGAAATTGTAAGGATTGTGTCTCTTTAGTAGCCAGAGGGCAGGCCTCTGGGTTTGTGTCTTGGGAGGTTGGGTGGGGGATAACTTCTAAACTAGAAGCTCTGGCTTTTCTCCTCCTTAGGCATGAGCACCTAGCAGTGCTGAGCACTGTGATGTCTGGGCTCCATCAGTCAGGCTGAATGTCAGTGCTGATCAAATAGCCCTTCTGGGTGTGGGTTGAGTGTGGAGCATCTTTGTTGGAGTCCTCAGGGTAATGTTCTGCTTTCTTTTCATACTGACTACATGTGGGCTACTATAGGACAATGGTTGATGTTTCAGTAGTGAAAGAGTTCAGTAATGTTGGCCTTGAAATTCCAAGTTCATTTTACTGATGTAGGATCCTGGTTTGCAGTGTTGCGGTACTGGGCAAACTGAGAACTCTGTAACTCACGGCTGAGGTAGGGTTTGATCTTTTTTTTTTTTTTTTTTTTGTTATAGGGTTTACAGGGTCTCACTACATAGATCAGACTTAAAGTAGTGATTTTCCTGTTTTCAGCCTCCCAAGTGTTGGGATTACAGAGGCACACCATCATGCCCAGTGTCAGTCGCTGTCTCCATGTGCCCTGGGGGACAGGGCCAGCACGGGCACACCCATGATCGAACCCCAACTGCTACACTCTGTCTAAGCAGGCGCTTTAGTCCACTGAGTTATCTGGCCGGCCCTTAGGGTTTGATTCTTGCAATAGGCTGAGTCTCTTTTTCCTTTAGATGGATAGTATATATCAAAGAGAAAAAGAATGAAAACTTTAGTTTCATAAATGGTTGGGCTTAATAAAAAGATAGCACAAAATAAGAATTGGGCTGAATATTGTGTCATTTTCATTGCATTGTAGTTCCTAACACTTAATCTAGTCAAAATATTTTCTTTCACTATATTGCTATATTCCAAATAATTCATGTATTTAACTGTACTCTGCCATCTAAATTTGTATCTGTGATGAGGCACTGAGTGTGTGCATCAAATTCTATGCAAATGAAAGATGCTCACCCCAGCGTACTGCTGTGGATGTGCAGATCTAAGAAACTACACCTTGCTTCACTGAAGCTGTTCTGTGTTCTGCCTCCAGGGTTCAGCGGATTCCTACACAAGCAGGCCGTCTGACTCTGATGTCTCATTGGAAGAGGACCGAGAAGCGATTCGGCAGGAGAGGGAACAGCAAGCAGCCATCCAGCTTGAGAGAGCAAAGGTGACTTTTTTCCCTTTGTTTCTATACTGGCGTATTCTCAGGAGCTGTCAGCTACCCTTGCCCTTCTTTGTGTTTTTCTGAATATTCATTTTCTGGTCTTCCTGCTAAAGCTCCACATGGCAAGGTTCTCTGAGGTTAGTAACATCCTCAAGGGGCCATTCCTCCTTTTATTTTTAGTTCGATGGTGAATTACTGGTCATTTTCCAGCTTATCAGTGTGGCAGTGTCAAGCTCACCATGCCCATGTTGGCAAAGAGCTTTCTGATGTGCCAGCTTGGGTGCCTGCTTTCAGCTCCTCTTGTTCCTTAGCAGCCATACATGCCTTGTACTCTCTGCAATGCCCTGTTGGTTCTTATATGCTTCTCTGTAGGTTTTAGTGTGAAGTTCAGAATTTTATTTTTGCTTTGTTGACATGGAATGAGGTGGGAAGGAGCACCCTGTTCATCATGTTCAACCAGGCTGGCCCTCCTTTCTCCTTGTAGGACAAGGTATTCTTGCTATGTTGAATCTTACGGGCTTTCAGATCTGAGGCTGTTTTAAAAAAATTTTACTATTTTTCCCCCAACCCTTGGATCTGTTTTGTTTTTGCTTAATTCCTAGCATATGTTTCTTATAACTCAAGGTGAGAATGTACTTCTTGCCATTTAAAATAAGTAGCTTTCATGACCAGTGAATAAAGTAAACTGTCTGTACTTTTCTCCATCCCTGCCTAGTACCTTAAGAGGTAGTTCTTTGAGATTTTGCAGAGAACCACCGGAGAGGAACAGGTGATAGACATGAGCCATGTCACAGTCCTCTCTGCAAATTTCTTGATAGCACCTAAGAACGTAGAGCCCAGTGGAGACTGCTCTTTGCAAAGTGATTTCCCTCATTGTCTGGTGCTGTGAGTTGTCTTGTGATCCATCTCAATATGAAAAATCCTCCTGTCCCTTCCTGCCTCCCTCCATTCTTATTCTCCATTGATTCTATCTCTAGTCCAAACCTGTAGCATTTGCTGTGAAGACGAATGTGAGCTACTGTGGTGCCCTAGATGAGGATGTGCCTGTTCCCAGCACAGCCATCTCCTTTGATGCCAAGGACTTTCTACATATTAAAGAGGTAAATGTGTAGGACATACTGTACCTTCTCTACATGCCAAAAAGCAAAACTTCTGGGTATTATTAGCTCTGAGCCAAAGTCATCAGAGAGAGACCTGAGGCGCTGCCAGCCTGATGCCTTTTTAACATCCACAGCCATCATTCTCACCAAGACTTAGAAGCCTGAGCTCACTGCCTGCATCATCACACACTCACTACAACACTGGAACCTAATCAACCTTTGAAATCATAGGATGGACTGAAAAGGATCCTGTGATCCTTTCACTTCCTTTTTCCTGCAGTATTACGTATCAAACCCAGGGCCTTGACATGCTAGGCAGGCACTCTACCTCTGAGCTATACCCAGCTCCGCTCCTCCCTTCCCCTCCCCTCCCCTCACATCCCCTCCCCTCCCCTTCCATTTAGTCCCCTCCCCTTCCATTCAGTCCCTTCCCCTCTCCTCTCTTTTTTTTGTATTGCAGCATTGGAGGTTGAACCCAGGGCCTTGGGCATGCTAAGGTATATCCTCAGCCCTCCTAGCCCCATTTTTTTTTTTTTTGGCCAGAACCAGGGATTGAACTTAGGACCCTTGCACTTGCCAAGGAAGCACTTATTCCACTGAGCCATCTTCCTGGCCCCATGACCCCATTTTTTAATTGTGTTGCACTGCCACAGAGCCATAGAATTATCAGTCCAACTTAGAGAAATGCAAATTTGGTGACTTGGAACCTACAGAAAGGGCTATAACAAGGGATGTTATAATTATATCACTGAGCTATAGTGCTATGAACTGTGATCTTGGAATCAATGTAAGAGTATAGTTTTAAGGGAAGGCCAGACAGCTTAGCAGACTAAAGCACCTACTTAGTCAGAGCAGGGGCCAGGGTTCAATCCCTGGTATACCATGCCAAGCCTGCCCCCAGGGCACACTGAGACAGTGATTAAGACTGGCTGTGGTGGCACACACCTGTAATCCCAGCGCTTGGGAGGCTGAAAAACAGGAGAATCACTACAAGTCTGATCTATGTAGTGAGACCCTGTAGACCCTATATTAAATACATTTCTTTTTAAAAAGAGTATAATCATTAAAGGAAAGTGTTAAAGCTAAGAAAAGGACAGAAGACTGGGAAACAAAGAGCTTCAGAGCTTGGGCAATATGAAGAAGATGTATAACAAGTGAAATGTTGACTTCAAAAACATCTCCATTTACTCCGCCTATGTACATTGACATTCTACTTTGTGTTAGACATACTGGGCATTGGATGGATCGGATATGAAGATCAGAAATAAGGATGACTGTGACCATGGACAGGGAGCTCTGAATTTAGAGAGAACAGATAAACATATATAGTTTCCACAAAAGAGGATAAATTCTATTATAGAAACACTGGGTGGATAATGTGAGAGCTCAAAGAAAAGGAGAAGAGACGACCAGTTGCTAGGAAAGTCAGGGGACCAGAAAGCCCTACAGAGGTAGAGAAGTGTGAACAAGAGGCCAGGATAAGGGTTATCATCTGGCAGAAAGAATGGTCACAAGCGTTCTGTGAACAGATGGACAGATCTGACCAGCTTCACAGATTAGAATGGTAATTGTAATGGGCAGAGAGGCATTGCACAGGGCTGGTAAGACATACCAGAGGCTGGACAGCTACTGTGGTGGAAAGTAGGGGAGACGAGGCAGCTTGGAGAGAGTTAAGAGTCTTATACATGGGTTTGGAGATTTCATGTGGACAGAAGTAGTGAGGAATGTAAGAGAGACAGATCACTTGAAAAGATAGAGGGTAATGACAGAGAGGTAAGCAGATTTGTTAGAGGAGTGGATTAGCTTAGAAATTTTGCCTGTGAGTTCCTATACTTGGGGCATGGTGGAATTCCTCACAGAGATGCTCAGAAGGCCCTTACCTAGACCACCTGGAGGCCAGAGGAGAGGAATTGTAGTATGTTTTTTCTAAGTGCTTTGAGTTGTAAAGAAGAAAGAGTTCCAGCCAGAGGAAGATATCATTAAGACCAAAAAAATTTTTCATAATCTGCTGTATACTTCTGGTTTTCAGAATGAAAAGGATTTTGTTTTCCATGCTGAGATACTGAACCCAGAAACTGTTTTAAAAGACAAAGGGGCAGTTCATCAAGTGAGAGGCAGGGGAAGAGGGGAGGAGACAGCAGCCAGAGGATGGGCATAGGACTTAGGCTGATCTGGAGCCAGCTCCCTTTGAATCTCCTTGTTCTGCACAGAGTTTTCCAGTGGGGCTGGGGGGTACGCAAGGCAGGGTGTTCCCACTTGATGGTCTCCACTTGCTCTGCTAGGGGTGAGGGCTGAGAAACAGAACCCTAAAGGAATTACAGTGCAGGAAAACCTGAACACACTGCTACTGGGGCCACCTGCACTTCTTTGTAATCCAAAATGTAGAATTATCTTGAAGATTATTGTTTTTGAAACTGCATTCTAATGTCCAGATTAGTTGCATGAACATTGTGGAATTGTGGAGATGGAAGCCAAAAAAGGACAAGGAGGACATAGTGGGCGCTAGGAAATGTACTTAGCATGCGTTTCCAGGGGGGGTCAACACTGATCAGGCATGAAGTCAGGAGAGGTCTTCCTTCCAGGTGGGAGCTATTGAAGGCCCTGCCCATGTTGACATTAACAACTGAAGAGGAGAGAGATGTGCACAGGGGTAAAGTTTCTGAGTAGGCAAGAAGGATGGGAGCCAGGCCCGCACTGGACCTTCATGTGACAGTTCAGAAAAGTGAGGAGCTCAGAGCCTTGGTGATGGGAAACTGCAGAAAAATCATCTTCATGACTTCTCTCTTGATGGCATGTGAGGGGATGCTACCTGCATTTACCTAGATGATGAGGAACTTTAACCTGAAAGGTTAAAGCCCTAGCATCCTCATGCTTACCTTGACTCTGCCTCAATATTTGCAAAGAAAATGACCAAGCCATATTCATTAGCTGCTAAAAGCGTGTCATGTACATTCTCATTCACACAAACATTCCAACCTCGCTCCATTTTATTTTCCCATATTCTACCAGTATTTTTTCTTAATTACTATTATAATTATACATGTTTATGAAGCACACTGTGATTTTTTTGATACATGCATATAATACGTAATGATCAAATCAGGATAGTTAACACATTCATCACACAGAGTACTTTTTTTTCACTACATTCTTTTAAAAAGCTTTTGAGTCAGATGTGGTGACACATGCTTATAATCCAAGCTCTCAGGGACTGAGGCAGGAGAATAAACACAAGTTCGAGGCCAGCTTGGGTTACATAACGCCTCAGAAAAAAACAAAGTTTTTGATTAACATATGATATTGTACATTTGTTGAGTGTGGTGCTTTAGTCCATGTACATAATGTAAGTAGGTACTGACCATAGCTGGATGATAAGCATTTTCCTCAACTTCATTTTCCTCATTACTTTGGATTTGGATTCCTCTGAGCTCCTCCCTGTCAGAATTTTAATTTGTCTATTTGGTTGCTTTTTAATCTGAATGCTTGTTGATCAAGAACTTTGTCTTCAGCCTGGCAGTTTGCTATGTGGAATTGAATTGTTAATCCTGGGTAGATGAGAGCCTGAAAAGTTCTTGACGAATTTTTCAGGTCTTGAAAGTTCAGATTGCAAAATTGTAGAAAGAAAAAAGCACTAGTTATATTAGGAAAATCAAAATAAAAATATTGGAGCAACACTAAGATGACCTTTCCAAAAAGCTGAAGCAAGCTCCCTGCAATCAGTGATAACAAATGAACTCAGTTCTGTCATCAAGCTGTAGACTTCTTTCTCATCATCACTGAGGCCATTTCTTATGAACCATTCTAAATATTTTGTCAATATTGAAATAACTTAAACCCAAAGAAAACTGACAGTGATGCTTGTCCCTGTCACTTTACGCTTGATGTTCAGGAGCTGAAGGATGACTGAATTGAATTCTTTTATTTACATTGCAACTTTCTCCAGTGGTTCAAAGAACTTTCACATGAGTCAGAGTCTCCCTGTACTTTAGCTGTTTCTGTGAATTAAGTTAAACCATTTGGGGAAGTGTATTAACAATTTTAGGAAACCCTTTAAGGTCACCTGAGTACCATTTAGCAACATAGAATTACAGTAGACTAACTTAATTTTGGGAAATAACTTGAGCCCTAGGAAACTATGACTCATGGTCTGCTTTGCCCCAACCATAGTAAACCTTAAATTCCAAACCTATGAACCAATGCTTCTGAAAAGGTCTGCTCACCTATTCTTAATTTCAAAATAAATTGGCCTGTTATTTTAGTCCTAGGACCTGAAATAAAAGTTGGGAAAAACTAAGACCTAGATGGTTCAAGATTTTTATTTGGCCAACTAATGTTTCTTCAATAGAGCCTTTTAGCTTATGTTCTCTATGCCTTGTGTAGGAACTGTGAACATGATAGAGACCAAGTCAGATTCTATAATTTTCTTTAGAGTGTGAGGCTCTTACTCAGAATTATTCAGAGTTACTCAGAATTTTGTGCTGTGATGATTCAATGAAATCATCCATTCTTTTTTCACAATGTGTCAGTATCATAGGCACACAAATCCTATTTTTCTCAGAGTTAAGTAAAATATCCTGTGTATAGCCATTACATTTGAATGATAGATAGATGGATAGACAGACAGAAAGAAAGACAGAAAGAAAGAAAGAAAGAAAGAAAGAAAGAAAGAAAGAAAGAAAGAAAGAAAGAAAGAAAGAAAGAAAGAAATGACCTAGTTGAGTCTTCCTACGTGGCAGATGGCTTGGACTAAGTTGCTTCTACCAAGGATCCAGCATACTAATAGTATAAATGCAGTTCTGGTGACCTATCACATCAGGCGCTATTGATAGATCACCCCACATGGAGCCTTTGTGTGGACTAGTCCCAGGTTTATATGAAACACTATTTAGGCAGAAATGTTAGGGTTCTTGTTGTCTCCAGGACTCTTGGAGATTATTCCAAAATTCCACATGCAAGTATTAATATGCTTAGGCTTTGTAAGAACAGGCTAGCTTATTTTTCTTCAAATAGTAAGATGGACCATAATTTGCAAGTTGTATTTGAAAGAAAATAGACTACAGGGAGCATTTTAGATTTGTTTTTGTTTTTTGACCCAGGATTTTGCTATATTTATTAGGATGGCTTCAAACTTGTAGTCTTCCTGCCTCAGTCTCCCAAGTGCTAGTATTATAAATGTGTGCTACCAACCCTGGCGGCACTCTAAAACTTTTACCTCAAAGCTTTTGACAACAGACTGTTGTTGAATGCATTTCATCTGAGACATACTTACCTTGCTTTCCAGAGTTCCATTTACATTGATTGATATTTTGGCTGATAAATTCTTTAAGTGTTGACTAAGTCTTCACAAGGACCAAAGGAGTCTAAAGGTTAGGACTTGACTTATTCAATAGATGCTGGGGAGCCGTTGCCCACAGATCAGAGCTAGACCAGTACCTTTGTTTGTTATAAAGACAAGTTGTACTGAAACATGACCACATCTATTTGTTTATGTGTGTCTGTGGCCGATTTCACATTAGACAGCAAATTCAATTAGTTATGGCAGGGACGATATGGCCTGCAAAGCCTGAAATATTTATTGTCAGGGTCTTTGTAGAAAAAGTCTTCAGAGCCACACTTCACTTTGAGTCTAAAACATATACTACAGTATATAAAATGTAATATAAATAGTAGTTATATACAAGATAGGCCATGTAACAGCAGTAGGCCATGCAGAGTGTTGTTCTTCTGGTCTCCTGCGATTAATTACTGTTATGTATGGATAAGGGAGTTAGGATTGATAGTAGTTTTCTTTCTGTACTCCAGAAATACAACAATGACTGGTGGATAGGGAGGCTGGTGAAAGAGGGCTGTGAGATTGGCTTCATCCCAAGTCCACTCAGACTGGAGAACATACGGATTCAGCAGGAACAGAAGAGAGGACGTTTTCACGGAGGGTAAGGTCCCTTTCTTTCTATAGGCTTTTTTCCAATAGGAAAATTAGGTGATATTTTCAAGTTAGCCTATTTATTATTTTTAAAGTGTATGCATTTTTATTTTGTGAAATGATAAAATGAAATTTAGTAAGAAAATAATAATAAGATATTGGGTGTCATTATCTTTGAAGAGGCTACAAACAAAATTCTTACAAAGAAATAGGTAATAGCACACAACTTTTCTAGAAATGTAGAAACGAAATGAATTGGCTGAATTAATATATATATTAAAATATTTCGAGGTGGCAGAATAGAGAGTTTAGAGAATTAAAATGCATGCTTTTAAAGTAAAGGACACATTTTTGTGTACCAGGTGTTTTTTGAGAAGGACACAAAGGGTTTGGACTTCACTGTTCCTGTGGTGTGCTGATGCTGCACACCCTGGGGGCCACAGGAATCCCACTGTGGCCTCAGCAGAGCTCTTTTGGAGCTCCAGCTTTCCTCCGAGAGTTATGTGGGGCACGGTTGCCTGGCCCAGCCAGTGGAAGCCAGCCTGGTGCATGGTCTTGGTGTGCTTTCAAAGGCTGCCCCAAGAGCTGGGTTGTGGACCATGCTGGCAGCACCTTCTCCATCTGAGCCTCTCTTCCATCTCCTGGGTGGATCAGCGTCTAGGGAACTAACAAGCAGCCACATAGGCCTCAGAGAGCAGGTGGCTAAAGGAATGCACACCCAGCTTAGGAGAAGAGAAATCTGAGACTCTCACAGCCTGCACAAACTTCTGTGGCTGAAGCATCCATTTGATATGTGTGACAATTTTTTGAAAGCCATGAGCTAGATTCTGGTCTTTTTCTGTTGATTTTCATTTTTTGTTGAACTCTTATTTCAAAACCTCCTCTGTTTAGGGTCCCTTTGCCTCTGTCCTAATGGGAACATTTAAACAGGAATAGAAATTCACAGAAATGTCGTTAGCACTACTTTTAAATTTATTTTTAACAGCAAAATTGAAACCTAGGGCCTCATACACTTTACCATTGAATTACATCTACAGCGCTCCACTTTTAATGATTAATCTTTTTTAGGATATAACATGCTTAAGCTATTATTAATTTATTACTCCTTTTTCTCACCATTCTCTGGCTATCTTATCTTCCACACTGTTCCTTCAACCCTGGGAGCACACTGCTCCTTCTCGGACCTTTCATGTGGTTTCCTCAGCCCAGAGCCCTCATCTTCGTGTTTTCAGCAGACGGCTGCCCCCGCTGGTTTGGATCTTCATTAATATCACCTTTCTACTGATAACAAGGATAGTAACCCCATTCTAGGAATCCCTTTTTTGCTAATAGAATTTAAAATTGTCTCCATTTCTTTTCCCTCTACTTCTATCCCTTTCTGAACTGTTTTCTTTGTTATTCCTATTGCTCTTAGAAGTCTGTATTTACTTATTTATTGTCCATGTCAGGATCAGCTATAATGCTGAGAACTCATAGACAGAATCTTATTTATCATTATGCCAGCCCTATGAGTAGTTAGCTTCTGTGTCTAAAGATAGAGAAACTAAGTCTCCAAGACTAACTATGATATGTAGTGTCCCCCATCTAGTAAGGGGCAGGTCAGGGTAAGAAACCAGATTGCTCTAACTGCAGAGAATATGCTAAGGCACCGAAAGGGAGGCACACTTGGACAGGAGCTGCCAAGTACCCCTGAGGGCGCCAGGGAAACTTCCAAAGCCCATGGGAGGACACAAGTGTGACCGACAAACTTCCATTTCAGATCACAAATAACATTACCTATGAACAGCTTCTTTCTGTCAGCTCTTAATTTTTACCCCTCACAATCACACTTAAGAAGAAATTACTCCTTCAGGTCTCACTGCTTGCTTTGAGCTGTATTTGACCTGTGGCTGGGATGTTGGTGACAGGTATTAGGTAAGCAGATAGTTCACAAGAACATTCTTGCCAGGGATTCTTTTGCCTAATTTCTGCATTTAACAAGTGGAAGAGATACTTTTGCAAGGTATTTTTAGGTCCTCATTACATGTCCATTTTCTCTGAGAAGTGAGTTCAAAGAAAACATTGGAACAGATTCTTCAAGTTCCTCTCTAGCAGGATTTGGTGTGTTTTTGAATTATTTAGTCGCATTATGGCCAAAGAAAACGTTTTAGTCTCAAGTTCCATTTTCAGAGAACCTGGGGAGTCTTAAACTCCTTTTTATATCCTAGGAAGTCGAGTGGAAATTCTTCCTCAAGTCTTGGAGAAATGGTATCAGGGACATTTCGAGCAACTCCCACATCAACAGGTGAGGAGTTAGGTTAGTCTTTTTAATGGAGTATGGTCCTTTTTGAATACTGTAATACATGTGTAAACATTTTTACTGATTTGGATATTAGTTAAAGGCTTGATTTAAAGTTTTTTTATTTAATGCTTTATTGTTCTTTTGCTTTCTATGGTAATTTGGCTTGAAGAGTACTTGAAAGATGTAAAAATTCAGATGATTGTATTGTAATTTTGAAAAATTATATATACCTCAAAGATTAGTAACTGTCCATTGAGTGAACTGATTTACAGCATGTTCATTCCCTAGCTAACATCCCAATGGCCTTTAAGATGGTGAGGCCAATAGAAACTAAGAGCCAGGAGCTCCAAAGCCAATGCTGTGTTCAGTCTCCATGTGGAACTTTAGGTTTATGTGGATACAGTCTAAGCTGTGTACAGAGAGCGGTGAAGCCAAGAGTGAGCTAGGACCCAATGACTTGTGTGTCTGCTTGGAGACAGCTGGAATTAGTAATGGAGGAACAGTGGTGGGTCCAAGGGAATGTGCTATGTCTGTAGAAATTACGGACATTTACCTACCAGGAATTTTTCTTCCACCACCTTCCTGACTCCTGTAGAGTTATCTCATTCTGGCCCAGATCTGATGCTGTAGTACATATTAGCAATTCCAAATGGCAGGTCCATTTATCTCCCAACTGGATTGGCTGTCCAGCCGTTCTAAGTATAGGGTTCTTGTATATGGAGGTCCTTCCTGACCACCAGGGCTCTGAACCACACTACACAGCTGGGTTTTCCCCAGCAGACAGGACCTGTGTAAATGGTACCAAAGCCTCTTTCATCAGCTATTGAGTAAGTTTTGCTTCATTTCCCTTTGCTGGACATTCAGGACATAGCAGCTCTTCACTATAAGAAACAGAAAAGAAGACAAATAAGTGCTTATGCCTTGATATGAAGTGTGAAAGCAACATATTAGAAAAAAATGTCAGTATTCTAGAAAATGGGTAAAAACAACCTGCAAAGTTACCTCATGGTTCACCATACGTACACTTTTGCTGAGTGTCACTGTTCTATCCTATCACTTTTTATTGTCTGCAGCTCACTCTGTGGTGTGGGAACAACCCATGATTGATGCTTGGCTAAAACTTTCCAGTGCTGTTAAGAGAGCCCATCTAGCACCCCAGCCCAATCCCAGCCTGAAATCAGGACAGAAGGTTATTTACACAGGAAGGAAGTTATCTATTTTTCATATGTCTTCAAAAATGATGTGTCCAGAATGAAATCATAAAACAGCACCCTCCAGAGTGGGTGATAGGGAAGTGGTGAGGCTAATTACAAGGAAAACTGGGTACATTCTTCCTTCTGTTAAACACATGTACTGTCATTTATAGAGATTACATATTTTGATATGGCTCTCATTGTTGTCTTTTAGCAAAACAGAAGCAAAAAGTGGTAAGTTATGTTTCCTTTTTAAACTTACTATTAAGGTACCTATACATATTTGCCTGCAAAGCTCCATTTCAGTGTCCAAATGACTCTGAAGTGAGGACGGAGCCTCCTCCGTGGGGACCGTTGGTAATATGTACTGTTCTGCCTGAGAATCGTAAGTGCTGCAGCTGCCCAGATGTTACACTCAGCCTGACCATGTGGTGCATGTCTAATCATCTTTTTCAGACGGAGCACATTCCTCCTTATGACGTGGTGCCATCAATGCGTCCAGTGGTGTTGGTGGGGCCGTCCCTGAAAGGTTATGAGGTACAGATGCCATCTGTTACTCTTCTGTTGATGGAGAACCCAGGAGACAGCCTGGAGGTGCTTGCTCCTCCAGGGCTTGTTCACTTGTAGGAACTTGTGGGCAGCTGCACTCACCCGCGAGGACGAGGGCGACGACTTTGGTGGCCCTGGCCCCTTCTTTCCTTTCTTACACGTATCTCATCTTTTATGTACTACATTGTTTAGAAATATCTCCCTCAAAACATTTGCAATGTAGAAGATTCACTTTGTATTAAATTAAAAGAGCAGAACTTTATTTATCTCAACCTTTGCTGTTATTCACAGAAACAAAAATAATTAACAGCACATGTTCTTCCAGTAGACCTGAGTCCTCAATGTACCAACTAATCTCATCTGACTGGGTACTCGAGACAGTGGCATATTTTGCCAGACATGGTCTCTCTTACTTATTTTTTAAGGACGTTGAGGAAAAATCCCACTAAACATATTAGCAAATTCTGAAGATTAACCATGCAATAAGGCAAAAAATGGACATTTAAATGTATCACATTTCAGATGTTGCCATTTGGGCAAACATAGGTAAAAATAGGGAGGAGGTGGCATTTGAATCTGAAGGTGGCTACCCTCCAGGGCTCTATTCCCACTGAGGCAGGACAGCAGTAGGCACTTAGTATGCATTGGTTAAATGAATAAACGAATCTCCTGAGACAGTTCTAAGAATCCCATCTCTTTGTTTTCCTGAGTTGAAAATATCAAGAGTGATGGGCAAGATAGTGAATGGGGAAATTCCTGTGAACAAGCACAGACCAGCAGGAGAGCTGAGCCCAGGGCTGGCTTGGAGGCCTCTCACTGTCCCTGAGGCACCCCAAGGATGGCCAGCACTTGTGGACAGCGCCAGCCTTTTGTCTCCTAGCTGCAGTTCCAGCCCCTAATAAGGGAACAGGGAAAAGGACTTATTGTGGGCCTGGTGAGTGCTGCTGGCTCATTCCTCAGCACTCTAGAGGAGGACAGAAGGGGGGGTGGGGGCAGCAACCATACCCAGTTATGCATGAGAAACACCTTCGGAGACCACCTCTCCTTCTGAGACAACTGGTTGTAATAATGAGCTCTCCCTCAGTCACAGCCCCTTCCCTGCCTCCCCTCTCACTTTTGACTTCTCTCTCGCTGCCTGTGTTTGCCTCATTCTTTTTTTCTCACCTCTGCAAAGGTAACAGACATGATGCAGAAAGCCCTCTTTGATTTCCTGAAGCACAGGTTTGATGGGAGGTGAGACATATAGACATTTTGTATTTTTTATTTTTCCTTTAACTGGACATGTGTGATAAATTGATTTGTGAATCTACGTTCCAGTGGTGTTAGAGGTGCTCTAATTAAACGTTAATTCTGTACTCTTGGGAAGGGCACAGTAGAAGCTCTGAAAATATAAAGGATAGCCTTGAATCCCTGAAGAGAAAAGGGCCTTAGAAAGGAATTTAATTCACTTGTTTTATTGAAATGCATTTGTCTTTATTTTCTCACATACTAGTGAATTAGTGCCAAAGTGGTTCACATGAAAAAATTAATTAAAATACATTTTTCTGATGAATATTATCACTCACTGGTCACAATGAATAATATTATTTGAGAACTGTGTGTGTGTGATATAAAGGTATAAAGTATTGAATTTGTTCAAAAGGAGATTCCAAGAATAGTTTTCATCACAAATCTTCCAGAGTGACTGCTTCAGGAAATAGTACTTATATGTATGCTTGAAGAGAGAGAGAGAGAGAGAGAAAGAGAGAAAGAGAAGGAAGGAAAGGAAAGGAAAAGGAAGGAAGGAAGGAAGGAAGGAAGGAAGGAAGGAAGGAAGGAAGGAAGGAAGATTTCTATTTTAGTTTTCAGAGTTTGGCTTCAGCTTTCTGCAATGGTTTTCTCTTCCTTGGTTTTATGAGACAGGGTTTTCTTTGTGTTGCCCAGACTGGGCTTAAACTCCTAGATACAATGCTCCTCCCATCCCAGTTTCTCTAGTAGCTAGAAGTACAGGCATCTGCTACCACCCTTGCTGGCCTTGGAAGCAGGGCCTTATACATGCCAGGCCAGAGCTCTCTCACTGAGCTTCGTCTTGACTCAGGTCTTGTTAATTTAGAGGTCTGTTTTATGTGTATGCTTCTGTGATCCATCATCAAGATGGCCCAATCATCAAATAATTTCATCTTTTTAAGTATTGTGAGGCTGGGGAGATGGCTCAGTAGAATAAGTACTTCCCTGGCAAGTGCAAAGACTGAGTTCAATCCCCAGTTCTGGAAAAAAAAACAAACCAAATATATATATATATATATATATATATATATATATATATATATATATATATATATATATATATCCACGTAGAGTTTCTGTGTTTTTCAGAGAAATGGTCAAAATTCATAATGACAATACAGAGCACAAGTTCTTCCAGAGTGCAGAGTATACTTCATGTAAAAATAACTACATGAAAAAACTGAAGTGATTAAAAAATGAAGAGAATTTAAATAATGTATATTGAGTAATCAGGGTAATGCTATCCAATTTACCCTATCTATAAATGTATATAATCTTTATATAAGAATCATATCTAACTATATCTGTCAGAAGAAAAGCTTCCTGGATAATCATATTAAAAAATCCCCTGGTGTACCATGCCAGCCCTGCTCCTGGCTCATGCTGAGATGGTGATAGAGACTGGGTGTGGTAGCATGTAACTGTAATCCCAGCACTTGGGCTAAAATCAAGAGGATCACTATGAGTCCTGTCTGTGTGGTGAGACCCTGTACTAAATACAAAAAAATTCATTAGTTTCTGGGACTATATACAAAGAAAATAAGCTGAGATATTAGTTCCAGTCATTGAAAAATTAGTTTAAGAAGAATGCTCCTATGACATTGTTTGAAGTATATTATTAATGTACATATTATTAAGTACATTGATATCAGCCAACCTGCTTTAATAAATTTGACCCAAAATGTATAATGGTTTTAACACTATAGCAGCTTATTGTTGCTCACTTAACAGTGTGAAACACATGCTCCTGTCTGGGAAAGACAGTGAAGGACAGAGGAGGAGAAAATTGAGTAGATAGTGCTACCTGTCACATTGGGCTAGTGGCAGTCTCTTCCACAATCACCTTGCAGACACAAGAAGAAAGGCATAGAATGACCAATTTCAAAGAAAACAAGTGAAGAGGACTGGATCATGGAAGGAAAGGGAGTTCTTTAAGTCTTAATTGTCCTTCTGCCACAACCATAACCAGATAGACAACCTGTTCCTGTGTGAAAACTTCTGGGGATTCACTTCCTAAGAGTATATTACAAAGAAACAGCTGAACTAAGACTCTGGCTTAGTAG
Source organism: Ctenomys sociabilis (assembly GCA_004027165.1). Taxonomy (NCBI): domain Eukaryota; kingdom Metazoa; phylum Chordata; class Mammalia; order Rodentia; family Ctenomyidae; genus Ctenomys; species Ctenomys sociabilis. Next base: position 18,847 of record PVKA01024086.1, read on the forward strand.
CTGCAGCCTTGCTTCTGAGCTGTGGTGGGCCTGCTGGGCCATACCGCTGACCTTGGGGTCAGCTGCAGGGATCAAAGGCAACTGACTCACATGGCCCAGGCTTCTGCTTTGGCTGCAGCTGCAAAGTTCCTTCAGCTATGTTTGGTGTCACTTGTTTCTATCTATGGTGCCTTCACAGAAGGCCATTCTAACCAGGGCCTCATGCCTTAGCCCCCTAACAGTCTTTGATCTGAACAAATCTCAATTGTAGAGCCTCTTGTTGTGTTGGATTATCTTGGTCCCCACAGAACCAACCAAACAACATAGTGATTAAAACTTTGAAAGCTAGGGCTAACAAAAAAAAAAAAAAAAAAAAAAAAAAAAAGGGGATTTTATATAATTTAGTAAAGAAAAAGTGATTGGCTTAATTCCTGGCTTCAAAAATGAAAAATCTTGTCTTCCCCAGGCCTAAAATCCAGAAAGAGGAAATTAATTTAATTATAACAGCACAGATCCATCTTGAATCAATCAGTGTAGATTGTCCACATCAATTACTGCACACAATTGAAGTTCATTTAAATAGAAATAGGATTAAAATTTCAAAGCCAGGTGTTGATGTGGCAGAGAATCTGAAGGAAGAATCCAGCAGCAGTAAAAGTACAGGCAGAGACTTAACCTGTATATGGTAAAATAGGATAAATATTATATATATTTAAAATATTAAGAAGCTTATGTAGCACAAAAAACATGAGTTCTTTGATGAGTGTATGTGGAGTCTTCAGCAAGAAAGACAAAAATTGCCCAGTAGCTTCTCAGTGACTGATGTGCCTTCTGTATGGGAAATACCCTTACATTTTGAGCAATGACAACCTGCTGCATTATGTTTTACCAATTAATAAAAAATAGTTTTTAATTAAAATCATCCAAGAGAACAATTACACAGAAGGCTAATTTAGCCCAGTGATACAACATAAACAGTAAGTTCTATTTAGTGTATCATTGGTTTGTGAATGCAGTAGGTTAAACAAAATAATCAAGAAAATGTCCTCTTATTTTTCAAAAAGAAAGAGCAATAAAGGGTCCATTAACTGGGAAGATTTCTTGTTTAATGCTCCTTTTCAGATCTTGGTGAGAAGCCAGTTCACTGAAGTAGATTAGAGTCCAACTGCTTGACTATTATAAAATCATAAACTTGGATGTTTGTTGGTCCATTAAAAATTGACTCAGTTTAGCCCTACTGATTATATAATTTTTGCTTCTGTAGTTGCTGTTGTGGGCCTATCTGTGATACATGTAAGAAAAATGAAAGTTACAATACTAAGTTGTTCCTGAGAGCCTTCTGGCTATGTGAATGTCTACAGGCAGTAGTGATTCTTGCTCACAGCTATAGCTGGGAGAGCCTTATAACCAGCCACAGTGGCACTCATAGCCTGGTGAGGACACAGTACATGCCAGTGGGCACAGAGCCTCCCTCCTCATTTAATACCATCAACATGACCTGGATATCATGCTTTCCAATAAAATTTGTTCAGCTGGTTGAATCTAACATTGTTAGGCTGAATGGCAAGCAAGTCAGTTGCAGAGTGAGTGTTGACCAATACCAATCATTTCAGATATTCTAAAACCTGTTATTTTAGGCTTTTGATAACTGAACCAAATCAGCTCTATATCATTTATCAGATACTTTGTAGTTAACATGGTCATGCCTTGAAATTCAAAATCGACAGGAATAGAATCTTAAACCGATGGAAGTTATTAGCCAAAGTGCTGTTAATAAAAATAAAGAGGGATTGCAAAGAAATTTAACAGAGGTAAAGCTGAGAGTACAATTTAGAGAGATGCTAAGAGATGATATACATGAAAAGTATTTAATATGCATTTAGAGTATAAAGGAAATGAGAACAACTGATGCTATCACAAAGCACCCACAATACACAGGAATGAAAACAATTTATAATTGCAGACGAGTGGAAGAGCCAACAGTGACTTCTGTTTCATAATCAATAGCATCCCCATCATCTCCTCTTATTAATCTCTATTCAAATGCCAACTCATTATTGGACACTCAAACTGAACACTCATTATTAGAGATAATCAAATGTTTTTAAGCCAAACTTGAATGTTGACATGACATTACTTTTTATTACATCATATCTGACCTAATTTACCACTCCTTTCGGCATATGTGAATTTCATCAACTCTGACTGATTGCTTAACTTTTCAGGACAGCATCTAAGGAAACTATAACCTTCAAGTCTTCAAATCCCCAGTAATTGCCTTGTATACATAATATAGGTGTTGTCCACATAGGAACTGAGAATAATTATTTAAGGATGCATTCTTAGATATTACCTTATTAGACCCTAGTTGTAACTCTAGGAGATTGTTATGATGCTTCTGCTATCATCGTATTATTGATTAGGATTCCTAGGTTCAAAAAACTGTCATGAGTTATACATGACCATGCAACCACCAAGAGAAAGAGCCAGGGAAACATTTAGGTCCTCCTGTGCTTTCCATCCCTGTTCTGACAGACAGTGTGCCATCCTATTCTTTGGAACACTTCCCCTACAAATATTCAGGTTTTTTTAAAGGTATATTGATTGGGCTGCATATTAGAAGTAACAAAGAGAGAATATAGAAGGATTTCAAAGCTGTTGTATTACCAGCATGGAAATACTATTTTTGTGTCATAACTGAAAGTATTATCTTTAGAAGAAAATTATAGAAAATTATTCATGCTCTGATGGATTACAGCAGTTAAGATGAATTCCAAAGTAAAAACACTTGGGAGACAGAGTCATTAATTTAGAGAATGCAAACACAGTGGTAAGTTAAGGTCAGTGTTGACACCCTGGGGAAATTTGACTTGATTCTCATTCAGTTTGATTTGCAACCAGAATTATGGAAAAAATTAAGTTGGTGAGCCAAGGTACCACTATAAGGTTTGTCAATTTTCAGTGACTTTTGCTACTATATCCAGTCTTCTGGGGAACGAACTATTAGTCCTTTATCTGCCAGCATGTGACTACTTATGTCATAGAAAAGTTTCCAAGAAAAATATAGAGATGGATGTTAAGAACGATGCTTACCAGAGCTCAAGGACAGTAGGGGGTATGTAAGTTTATATTATATATTGTATAAAAATATGTATATTACAAAGAATTTGGGGGCCTAATTTTGATAATAGAGAACATCTTTAAAAGAAAAACTCTTACTTTATCTTATTGAAGGGTTTCTAGGGTTCTGTTTACCTTTTTGAGCTTTGCTTCATGCATGTGTATTTTTATGAACAAATAAGTTATAGTAGCAAATGAATTAGTGTTTTTATTGGAAAATACAGCAAAAAAAGAAACATGTATTGCCCACATCTTTTCCTGTGTTCTTAATATAGTAAACCTTTTTTGCTGTATTTTTTAAACTTTTGTTGTATTTTAAAATGGAGTTATAAAAATGCTTTCATAATAGAAAATTATAATAGAGTGTGCATCTGTTAATGGTTGCTTTGAAGTTTTACAACCAAAAGTGACTGTTTGGCTTGTGTGGAGCTAGGTAATCTGATTTTCAGGATAGAATCTTTGGACCTACTAAAAACAGTATTCTAGAAGATTGAATTCTGTTGCTAAAGAAATTCACTTGTTTCCAGTCATTATGTTTGGACTACTCTGGAACATGACAGTATGTTTCTACCTAGGAACTCCAATCTTATCACAAGAGACTCAGAAGCACACAAGTTCTGCTCTGTAAAGTAAATGAGGTGCCTGTGAGCTTTTGGGTCTCAAAGATGCATTGGGTGCCTGAGGTAAGGAGATTTAGATGTGGGGTTCACTCAGTGTCAACCTGACCTAGGTCTTGACCATCTGAAGGCCAACGCTGTGGGTCTGCACTGATGACATGGCTCATATTAGAGGACTTGGGGTTGCTGGAGAAGAAAACTGACCTGAAAGAGAATGAGGTAGTCAGATTTCTACACCTTGGCCTGATTCCCAGCGGACTAGTTCAAACCCTGGTGGCATACACAACCTTGTGGAATTTTCCCTCTGCCTCAGATTCCTCCTTGGTAAAAATGAAGACATTGTTACATCAGTGTTTTCCAACATATTTTAGCAACTGAACAAACTTTTACAATGAAGTCATGTATAAAACCCAAAATTTAAAAAAATGCAGAGGTGTTTGGCATTGACAGTATGATATAGCTTGAGCCCTGCCATCTGGTTCTCCAAATGATCTCTCAGATACGTCTTCAAAATTCTTGGCTTATGCAGAGGACAATTTAAGGTTGTATCAAATAGTTATTAGGGCTTAAAAGTTCTAAAGATAAAAATTAAAATGTCTAGACCACTCACAACATGTAAGTACAATATAAACAAGTAGTGCCTTGCTTTAAAATGGCATTAGAATTTTTGCATAGCCTGTTGCTTTAAAGAAGTGATATCCAGCCCCGTTTGTTAAAAAGACTATTTACCTCAAAGCTTCAGGTAACCAGAATTAGGTATGAAGACTCCTGACAGTATTGAAAGTATTGGCCATGTGCTTCAGTAATCACTAATAACTCTACTCCTTTCCCTGCTCCAGCCCCAAAAGAATTTAAACATGGAAGCAAGTGGGTACCCTTGTACTCTGAGAAGGGGGAGGGGTCTATTTCTTGCCTTCTTTCTGGGAAGCCTGCCAAACTGTGAAGATAAGGTTAGAGAAAGGCCTTGTGATGGCAATGACTGGCTAAGAAAAGCAATCTCTCGTCTGTCTGTCTGTCTCTCTCTCTTCTCTTAGGCCTTCTTTTACAAACTTTCATTTATAGTACATTATCAATGGAAGTTAAGTAATCTCAGTTTAAAAGATTTTAAAATGTTAAGTTCCAGATGTTCTGAACTGGTAAATCATATCCAAACAGACTCCTCTGTCTCTTTCCATTTCCTGTGTTCTTCTTTTCTTGTATGACTGCAGGAAATGTTCTGACCCACCGCAGTTCTGGTAGCATGCTCACCTTCACCTCATGCTGTCTTATTCCTGCCCATCATATAAGTTCAAAGTCATATGTGCTGGGGGTCGTATGCCGGCAGAAATCGTTTTCTCACATTCTAATAAGTAAAGCTTCCCTTTGAGCCTGTAGAGAAATGCTTCGTGTGTCACAAATTAGCTATTAATGAGTTAATTGTCCTTGATGGTCAAAATGAAGAGACTTTCTCCCTTTGGCTAGCAGCACTGAAATGCTGGGGCAGAGTCTTTGGGTTCTGAATCTTGTTTAAGAGGAAATCAATTGTGAATTGTAAAGAATTTATTATTGCTTCCTAGAAAGAGCATAGTTTATTCATATGCTTTGATTCACTCCTGGTGTGGTGTGGCATGCATCATAAACGGAATTTGGCAAGGCAGGCCATAATGGAGGTAGAGCATTTTTTCTGGAATAGTTTTTCAGTTAATAGCCAAAATGTTTCCTCCATTCTGCTCTGTTTGTGTTTGAATATTAGCCAAAGCCTGTTTAAAATACTTGTGACTAATGCCTACTATCCAGTGGTTCCACTGTAATATGTAATGCAGTTATTAAGTACTGTGGTTATAAATTGCTTGTAGAGCCCCGTAACATTTTTACTTGCTTTTTCTCTTCTGTCTTCCTATTTATAGGATATCAATAACAAGAGTGACAGCTGACATTTCTCTTGCTAAAAGGTCTGTTCTCAATAATCCCAGCAAGAGAGCAATAATTGAACGTTCAAACACCCGGTCCAGCTTAGGTAAGAAGTGCAAAAGTGGTACTTTCAGATCAGGATGGTACATGGAACATTTGTGAATGTATTTCTAATTTACTTTTTGATCTGAATAGAGAAGTGCTGAATGACTGAAGAGAATCCTAGCAGGGACACTAAGAGAACAGACCCTGAGACAATCAGAGTTTCTCTCTCCTTCTCCCCTTCCCTCCCTTCCTTCCTCTCTGTTCCTCCCCCATGGACCTTGCTCCCTGTCAGTTAGCTAATTAGTGATCTGGTGGGAAGAGTCCTCAAGGGACTGTCCTAGTCAGTTACTTCCTAGCCACATGAAGCCACTGTGCTTTGCCTAAGGTTCTCAGGCTCATGATAACTGTCATACCTGAATCACAGCTGACAGGAAAGGAACTGAGATGTTCAACTTTCTCAGATCTTCAGAAGAGCTAACTAGATAGTGGTGCTCTTAGTGTTGCTTCTGTTTTTACTTGGTAGTTCACAAAATAGTCACACCCTTAATCGACTATGGCATCCACCCTTAATAACTTGCAGGGAATTTAAACATGTCTTTTTAGGCTACTAATCTAAAACCATCCTAAAATTCACCATGACAGAGAAAAAGAAGAGGGTGTGAATGACAAGGGTGTGGCCAGTGAGATCATGCCTCTGGTAAATCATATTACTCATTTTGAAAGCTTGTTCATAAACTCTGCAGTTGTGAAGAGAGAAGTAGAATCCTCCCTAAGAATCTCCTTTATACTTTTTTCTTTTTTTGCAGAACTGGGGATTGAACTCAGGCCCTTGCACTTGCCAGGGAAGTGCTTATTCTACTGAGCCATCTCCCCGCCCCCTCCTTTATACTTTGACATTCTGAGAGCACCTTATTTTAACTAGAAAAGGCAGGGCTCTTCCATGGTGCTACATTAAAAACAAAAAACAAAACCAAAAAAAAAAAAAAAACAAAAAAAAACCCTATTGATATGGGCTATAGACATGATGTGAAACTTAGAAACCTTTTTTCCAAAACAGAGCGCATGCTCCACATCTCCTCACGGATCCACTGAAGACTATGCCTTGATCTTACTTCAGAGATCATGCAGATTGGAAAGAGAGTGCAAAGCAGCATCTCTGTTTGTATTCCTGCTGCAAGATCAGCGTATAGTAACTGCCAATCAATTTGTGTAGGGTGGTTGCTTTGTGAAGAAATGCTAGATATGCCAAAGGAAATAACTGTCAAATGTTTGTGAAAGGTAGATTCATGGTAGAGCCTTCAACAGAATAAAACATTCTTACAGGAATAGTACTTTTGCTTTCAGCAGGTGACCATGGCAGTATTGGTGGTGGATCAGATTACATGACTGAGGAAGTCAAGCAAAGAGGACATTAAGTTAGATTGAAGATTTCTCAAATAAGTGTCTCTTCTCTGTCTTATCTGTGCCCTCCCTTGACTCCTCAAAGTATCTTTGAACCACTTTTTCCTCTGATTTATGAGAAATTAAAAGACTGAAAAATGTAAGTGAAGACACCTCACTGCATCACCATCTGCACTACCTGCAGTGGGGTGGGTGAGAATACCTTGGGTCACTGATTTTCACATTTGCTCTTCAAGGTCACAGACTCTTAACCCCTGGAATGCAGCAGTGGTTACTGTAATAGATTATCATTGAGTCTGTGTATTGGCTGATTACTGCCTGGTTCTTCATCCACTGTTTACTGAGCTCTTGTTATGTGCTAAGCTTTATGCCAGACTCGGGAAATGCAGGCAAAAATAACCAAAGCAAAAAGAAAGAAGAGACAGGTGGTGAAAATACTGTGGCATAATGAAGTGATAAAAATCTAGGAGATAAAGAAAAAGGGTAGGGTTAAGAGGTGTATGAGGGCTGGCCAAATAGCTCAGTGGATTAAAGCACCTAGAAGCAGGTGCAGGGGCCCAGGGTTCCATCACCAGGCCTGTTCTGCCGGCCCCACCCCTGGGGCATGCTGAGACAGTGATTGAGACTGGGTGTGGTGGTGCGTGCCTGTAATCCCAGCACTTGGGAAGCTGTACACATGAGGATCACTACAAGTCCAATCTAATAATGAGACCCTGAACTCCCTGTAGACCCTTCCCTAAAATAAAAAAGAAAAGAAAAGAAAAAGGTGTGGGAGATGTCCCAGGAATTCCATTTGAGCTGGTCCTTCAAGGAATACAGTGTATAAAAATGGAAGCTAGTAATAGGGAAGAGAAGGTAAGCAAAGATCAAGGTACAGTATATAGGGGCTGGGGAGATAACTTGGCAGTCAAAGTGCCTGCCTGGCAAGAAAAGGTCCTGAGTTCAATCCCCAGTACAGCATGCTGTGCCAGCAGGTGTGGTTGCACACAACTGTAATCCAAGCACTGGGGAGGCTGAGACAGGAGGATCACTATGAGTCTAAACCTAATAAATATGGTGGCGCATGCCTGTAATCCCAGCACTCGGGAGGCTGAGGCAGGAGGATTGTTGTGAGTTCGAGACCAGCCTGAGCTACAAAGTGAGCTTAAGGCCAGCCTGAACTGCATAGTGAGACCCTGTCTCAAAAAGACAAAAAAAAATAAAAATAAATAAAAAATAAAATAAACCTAATAAATACATTTTTTAAAGACGCAATATACAATGTACCAATGGCTCACAACCAATATAGTCATTACATATTGCAAACGTACTGTAGGCAAAAAGAATTGTGTGACTAAGAAACAACCAGACTTGTGCATAGCAGGCTTGGTAAAGGACAGTAGGGTGTGTCTTGAGAGCAAAGAAGAGACTGAAAAAGTAGACAGAAGTCCTCTGTTAGGGCTCTAGTGGACCTTGCTAAAGAGAATATGTTTGTTACTTTTCTCTTATTGCTGAGATAAATACCTGATATCCAACATTAAGGCAGGAAGGGTTTTTGGGTTTTTTTAGTTCATGATGTGTGAAGGTTTTAGTCCATCTTCAGCTGGTTCCAAGGCAGAGTAGTGTGGTAGAGGGGCAATACTTCAGGCAGTGGCAGAGAGCAAAAAGGGGAAAAGCAAGCCTGTCTTCCTCCTTTATATTGCATGCAGCCTACCCACACCATCGCTGCGCCTTCCTCCCGTGCAGGAAGAGGATGTCGGCCAAGGAAAGACCCTGGTCCCTTGCTGAGTCACTTGCTTAAGCTTCTAAATTTCTCAAGCTGACACAGTGTATCAACCATTACAGAGAACTTTACAGCCCATAAAATGTTTACAGTTTATTTATAATTGCTGTTTTAAAAATGTTTTCCATGGTTTTCTTCATGGCAAGGCTTCTTAAGTCCTTTAAGATAGAAAGCTTAATGTACATTTGAAATTTCAAAAGAAGCCATTCTAATATGAAACATATCCTTTGTATAAAGTCCCTCTTCTTTCACAGGAAGTTACGTGGGATTACGATTCCAGGGTATTCATTTTGTTAAATGTCGCTATGGGCCTAAGGAGCAACTACAATATTTAAGCATGGGAGAAGTATGAACAGATTTGGTTGTAGGGGAGATCATTAGTCAGATGCTGGAGGTCGGGGCCCAGATAACTTGTGATCAGGCTACAGAAGTATTTATCAGGCCAGAGAGAGAGCTCAGTGACTTAAGCACCTGCCTGGCAAGTGCAAGGTCCTGAGTTTGATCTCTAGTACCAAAAAAAAAAAAAAAAAAAAAAAAAATTATCAAGGACCTCCAGCATTATAGCACATGACTGTCCCAAGTTCCCTTTGCCTGGACTAGGATTACAAAAACCTCCATTGGTAGTCCTCTGAGAATCAGGTAACCAAGGTTGCTTGGTGTGGTTGAGGTTTGTCTTTTTTTTTTTTTTTTAAAGAAAATGAGCTACAAGGCTGGCTTGATAGCTCAATAGACTAAAGCACCTGCTTAGGCAGAGCACAGCTGTTGGGGTTCAATCCCCAGTGTACTGTCCTGGCCCTGCTCCTGGGGTGCTCTGAGACTGTGATTGACATGGTATGGTGGCACGTGCTGTAATCCCAGCACTTGAAAGGCTGAAAACAGGAGAATCACTATGAGTCCGATCTACATAGTGAGACCCTGTAGACCCTGTAGACCTTGTCCTATAATACAGAAAATAAATAAATTAAGTTAAATTAAATTTTAAAAAGAAAATGAGCTACATAGATAAAAATGTATTTGTCTTCCTTATACCTGGAATTTATTTAATTCTGCATCTGTGTTATCCAGGCATGTGGCTTACCCCAGTACGTAGCTCAACCCTCTGGCTCCCTGCCTTGTCTAGCCACGCTTCATTCCCGGCCTTGCAGAGCCCCCTGGCCCCTAGGTTGTATGCTGGCTAACAGTAGCTGTGCCTGTCCTCTGCTCCATCAGGAAGGACCCGGAAGTTTATCCGCTGGCCAGAGTCACATGGCCCAGATATTTTCAGGTCATTTTGACAGAGACTCAGTGTGTCTTAAGGCTCATGTATCAGGGCAGTCCAGTTTGCATCACTGCTTTTCTCTTACTTCAGAAAATATATATGTTCAGATTTAAAGTTAAAACAATATAGACTTCTTTTGTCATAGTGCTGGCAAGAGCTCCCTTAAACCAAATGGCTAGTTAGTGCTTAAATGGTTTTTTCTTCAATTTCTTATAACTTTTTTAAAGCAATTTTGCGTTGGTTTATAACTGTTAATCTAAACAACTAATTTGAAGATAACATTATGCAATATACAACCACTATTGAATTCCTATTATTTTGTTTCATGAAATTCTGTGTATCATTTCTAAATGTTTTTCTACCATTTTGTTTCTCCTTAAAATAACAAATGGAGCACATAGCCCATAACTCAAGGCTTAAACTTCTTATGGTAAAAGTACTTTATTTTCCAAACCTCTTAAGAAAAATTTCTTTTTCACAAAAGTGTTTCTGCCACACCAGAGAAAAAGGGGAGATCCGTTTATTGTCTCTGGCAAATGCAGAACATAATTTCCGAAGGATTCATTGAATAAGTCTACTTGCTCCTAAGTCGGCATCTTGAGAGCAAGTCATCCAGCAAAGCAACGTGCAGCACAGCGGCTCTGGCCTTTGAGATGAGGTGTGAACAGTGGTAGACATGTTGGCTCTCTAAAGTCATAGCGTCTACTGTAGATTATATGCTAAATGACAGGAATTCTATGGAAAGCAAGAGAGTTTTGCTGTTGCATGCAGCTCCTCCCAGAGAGTTACGTGATAATTGAGGATTCTTAGTCCTGCATTCCCTATCCATCCTTCTCATTAAGGAATGTAGATTTTCTTTTGGTGAGTGATGTGAACTTAAATTTTTACTGGATAAGCGAAGCAAAGCATGGGGTTCTAGCACAAGCCTTTGGTTGGGAGGAGATTTAAAATAATCTTACCTTTTCTCTAGGCCTTCTTTGATATCATTTAAGTAACTTTGTCTATTCTGTGTACTTTGGATTGGATACAACTATATTAACCTTAATAAGTTTAAGGACAAAATAACAAAATAATTTATCTGATAAAACAGTACAGATTAAATTTGCTACTAAAAATACATAAAAGACTATTTCAGAGAGCCATATAATATTTTTGATCATATATTCCTTTAAAAAAATAACTGGAATACTTCAGCCATTTGAAAAGAACTAGAATTTTTTTTGGACCAAATTTGTGCATAGATTCCAGTTATTTGTCTATTATAGCCAGCCGAATATATTTGCAACTAGATGCAATGCAGCATTTTAATATAATTAGCCCTTAGTTGTTTGTGCCTTTAATATTACAGATGATATGCTTTAGAAAAGCCCACCAGCTGTAATACTTTGAATGCAGCTAGACTTAGTAATGTGTTAATTGTAAGGAAACACTTAGAACAGTTAGCCAAGGGCACAAGAATGTGCATAATTGTCGGCACAAGTTGTAGTTCTTTTAAGAAAGTATATCTACAAAATACTAATAGATAGCTTGTTGATGGAGAGAAATATTTTCATATAATTTGCTTCCTCTGTAATGTTACATTTCACATGCACTTTACTTGTTTCCTAAATGTGGTCTCAGATTATAGCTAATAATGAAAATTCCTCAGAACAGAGCAACAATCAAAAACAAAGAATCATCATAGCTATACAAAGAGCTGATTACTATATTTGAGTGTCGAATATAGTCAACAGAACTACATCAAGTTTTTCCACCAACTGGTTGTATGCAAAATTCAACCTATTTTGTATTATTAGAAAAGATCTTAAATTAGGCCTATAAAAACTCAGTACATTTTGTTTTGTCATGTAGACAAACATACCTGAAAGGTATTCTGTTTCTTTTTCCTATAAACAGTAATGAATGAGAATAACCAGTACCTGTTGTTTTTCCTTTTAGCGGAAGTACAAAGTGAAATTGAAAGAATCTTTGAGCTGGCGAGATCTTTGCAACTGGTGGTTCTTGATGCTGACACCATCAATCACCCAGCACAGCTTATAAAGACCTCTTTAGCACCAATTATTGTTCATGTCAAAGTCTCATCCCCAAAGGTAATTAATTAATTTCTGCTTTAAGGATTAGAAATGCACTTCTTTTAAAATATTCATTGTTCTATTCTTTTTGTTAGTAAGAGGTCTTACTGGGATTTTGTGCTTAAGTACTTTTTAAAGCAGTGTGCAGGTTCTAGGAAATTTTGAAATGGCATATAAAGAATAGTCTACTCCAAAAAACTCACTATTGGGATCCTAAACTAGGTATACAACAGAAACAAAAAAATTAATAAAAGTGAGGAAAGGTAGGCTCTGACTTTTCATAGACCATAGGGTCTATCTTGCTAAATTTCTTGATAATACTGATACTTAAAGAAGCTACAGTCTTTCTCCATTTGGCAGAAAATATAGCTCGAGAAAAGTATCTTTGTTTATCATCCATAATGTGAAACATCATTGCATAAATGTCTCATGGAAGTGTTACAGACCTTGACACTTGTGCCTAGGCTGGGTGCTTTAAGGAATATCATTCTGCTGTGATGAAGCACAATTTTTGATGGATTAATATATAACATCCAACTAGGGGAGAGAAAGAGAAAAGTGAGACCACCCCAAATTTGTGTTTTGATTTGAATATCCTTTTATTCTTAAAAAGTGATGCTTTTAAATGTTAAGTGAAATGAGTCAGAAGCACAAAAGAGCAGAATGAAAGGTAGACAATAGGAGATCATTCTCAGAAGGAAAGGAGATCAAGAGATGGAAGGAGATGAGGAAAGAAAGGATAGGGATGAACAGAAGGAATTGGAATGGGCTCTCTACAGACACCAGTTTCACACAAGGACTGTAACCATCATTCTCCACCAGCATGCCTCCCACAAAGAACAGAAGGGGCTCAAGAGATGGGGAGAGGAGAGGGAAAGAAGAGGAAGGGAAAGAAAAAAGGAATTGGGCTGTCTACATGTACCAGCTTCCCACAAGGAATGTAAACATTGTGTACTATACACATGTACTTAATAAATTAATAAAATAAAACAGTTATACCTGTGAAGTATTATCTTAACCAGTGCCTTCTAAAATGTATTTTATTTGCCTAAATTCAAACTTGCAGCCAGAGCAATGATCTCCTTTCAAGGGTAGAGAAAGTCTGAAGAAGCTATACCTTCTCCACATTTTCTCAGCTCTTTGGCCTTCTGTCTCGTCAGGCGTTGCTTACATGCAATAAACTTAGGAATCTTTATGTATTGGCAGAGGGTCTCACTACACAGCTCGGACTAGTAGTGATTCTCCTGTTTTCAGCCTCTCCAGTGCTGGGATTATAGGCATGCATCACTATGTCCAACTTCTGTGGCCAGCTCAGCCCACCCTGGGGGTAAGGCTGGCACTGCATGTGGTGCCAGTGATTAAACCCCAGTCTCTGCACTTGCCTAAGAAGATGCTTAGTTTAATGAGCTGTCTCACTGGCCCTAAACTTAGGAATCTTAATCATCTGGGGAATCAGTAGAATTCCTTGGCCAGCTCAGGGCCTCCATGACCCAAGCTTCTTGGAACCCAAGCTCCATTTGCCACAGGTTTGCTCCTCCCTACTCTATCACCATAGGACCCTAAAGTGTAGGACCAGGGGCACTCCTTAACCTGTGAACTTAGTTTTCATGGAATTTATAGACTAACATTGTTTTAGCCGTATTTCAGCTAACAAAAATATTAAATAAAAGGAGAGATTGTGGTCAAATACATTTGCAGCAGTGACCTAAAGACAGACATATTAGTTTGTGTATAGGAATGTACCAGTGCAAGTGTTTTACCTAGATTTTCAGGCAGTCTGAAACAGTTTGATTAATGTAAAAATAAACTGAAATGATTCATTAATTGTAGTTGACAAAAATAACTGAATATATAAATGACCTTGTTATTTAATGTGGAGCTGGTGAGCTAAAATGTTACTCAACTGAATAATATCAAAATATTACTCAATGTAAGTGGCTTGGTACAAACCAGTTTCTCTACTTTGGTAAGACTCTCTTTGCCAAAGAGATTTCAAAATCTAAAGTGGGAACTCAATCCCACCAACACCCCAGGTGGACCTAGAATAGGATGAACATACGAAGTCCACTACATGAGAGCTGGTGTAAGCGGGTGGCATCATTTCAGAGCTTATACAGTGTTTGTTATTCGCATTGTACTTCCTCTTTACTAATCCTCAGGACTGAGCAGACTATTATTAAAAAATTCCTGATTTATTTGCTTTTCTCAACTCATTGATAAGACCTCAGGTTCATGTCTTCTTCTATCAGGTTTTACAGCGGTTGATTAAATCTAGAGGAAAGTCCCAAAGTAAACACTTGAATGTTCAGTTGGTGGCAGCTGATAAACTTGCACAGTGCCCTCCTGTAAGTATCATTATTTTTGTCCTAATCATTTCCATCTAGTTAGAAGTGGGTTGTTTGCTCCTTTCATGTGAGCAGTGTCCTTTTTATTCTTGAATGATGGTGTGTTGTTAAAAATCTGAAGGATTTCTTTGAATAAGTTGCAGGTGTTATGAAGTTTATGCTCAGACATCCAGAACAGGGTGGCCTTGCAATAAGAAATTGCAGCCAAGGATATAGCTCAGCAGCACAAGTGCCTGCCTGGCAAGTACAAGGTCCAGAGTTTGATTCCTGGTACCAAATAAAAAAAAGAAATGAGTGCAGTGACTGATGCCCACTCTCTTTCCTGATATTTCCAATACTTCACAGACTCTCAGGAAACTATTTAGTGCAGCATCCAGTTATGTGAACACTTTTAAAAATGAGAAGGACAAAATAAAACATGCCAATTTGACCTTCCTTTAACTGTTTTGTCAGAAGATTCTGGAAGGCATAAGAGATAATGATATTATCATCATCTAGGCCAGGAACTAGAGGAGCTTTGATTGGAACTAGAGGAGCTTTGTGGTTCTAGCAAATGAAAGGGTTAGGATTGAGTGAGTTTAAAATTATATTATAGTAACTTTTCTTCTAGTGTTGTTGCCAGAGAACAGCTGCTGCATGGGAAGGCAAGCAGTGGTGGGATGGAAGTCGGGAGGAGACTGCCGCCACAGGGTTACCAGTGGCCAGTGGACACTCTAGCTAATTTATGACTTGCTATCTCTGCTTATGTGTGTCTAAAGGAAGTATATAACTGTCATCCTTACTCAATTGATTCAATAGACCTTTTATATGCTTGTATAAAGATTATTTATATACTATAGAAGCATAAAAATTATGTGTTAAAAGCACAGAACCTGGAGCCTGATGCCCAGGTTCAAAATCACACTGACTATGTGTGTAATCATGGGCAAGTATCTGCTATAGGAGGTTGGTGTAAAGATCCTGTGAGTAAATTTGTAATAAAGCTCTTAAAAATGCTTGTGCACCATTTGCACATTGTCTGGGGTTTCCGTGTTGCTGCACTTTGCACCATATTTGGTTGGCTAGAGTCCATTAGGACCTATGCCTCCAGGTGTCTCCCTTCGCTCTCTCAGTGGGTGCATAATAGATATTTGTCGAATGAGTAAATGAATGAAAGGATGTACAGGCAAGAAGAATACTAATGTGTCCTTTTATTAGACATTTATGATAGACCAGATGGTATACCAGATTCTTTACACTGAGTATATATAATCCTCACAGTTACCTAATAAAATAGTCAGTGCACTCCTCATTTTATAGCTCAGGTAACTGCAAACAGAAAGGTTAATTTCCCTGAGGTCATACAGCAAATAAGGATTGGATCATCTAGATCTGCCTGTCTCAAAAG
>PVKA01024087.1:8538-34815 GCA_004027165.1 Ctenomys sociabilis
TCATTCGAGCCCCCAGCAAAAAGTTCGCCGGGAACGGAAAGGTCTGCGGTGGAGGTAAAAAAGTGGAGTTGTTTCCCGCGCATTCCCCCTCACCTCTCAACTTCACGCGGGTCCTCCGCTTTCACCAGATCCCGCCTGGGCCGTCCCCTCCCACCTAGCCAGTCAGCTTTCCCCATCACAGCCGCTCGGTGAAGCTCCTAAGGGGCTCACCGCTCACCCGGACAACCCATCGCAGGTGGTGCGTACAGCGTCCCAGGATGGGCGCCCGCTCCCCGCGCCCCGCGGCGCACACAGCGCCGAGCGTTCCAGGGCAGCCAAGCCGAAGGAGGAAGAGAAGTGAGCAAACGCGTCCGGGAGATTCTCGGGGTCCGCGAGCACACGCCTCACCCCAGAGCGCCCGTCCCGTCCTGTCCCATTCCGTCCTCGGCAACGCGGAACCCCAAGCCTCCTGCCACCACTAGAGGAGCGCTCCGTGTCCCTCGGCTCTCCGTCCGCAGCTCTATCCCTGGGAAAAGCCCGCCCCTCTGCCTTTAATAGCCCAGGGAAAAAAAGCCCGCCCCCGCCCACCCGGCTCGCACAGGAATTAGGAAACGGAACCCCCAGCCCGCCACCACGCACAACCCACCGAGCCCCAGTTACCCACTGGCCGAGCGCAGTTGGCTTTTCCCCGTCTCTGTCCAAACTTGAGTCCTTCGTGAAAAGCGCTCCTTGGACACCAGTCCTGTTGACTATGGGTGCTGGAGCTTGTGCCACTGGCGCCGGGCTGGGATGGCGCACTCGCTACCACCTCGTCGGGTCCCGCTCCTGCAGCGCTCGCCCCATCCCCCACCGGAGATAGACTATGGGGCCCACGGAGCCGTGGGACCCGGGTGTCCCCCCCCACCAGACCGCGCGCGCATGCGCATCACCTCGCCACCAGATTGAAAGTGTTCCTAAGGCCCCAGAAGGAACAAATACATACACAGCGTGCTCGTTCTATGCCTATGTGAAAGTTTTAACCTCTGGCACCTTGTGCTACTGTTAGAATTTCGCACTTGCCAGGCGCCTCCCTCCCTCACTAAATCAGGGCTTCTTGGCAGGTATCCTTAAGGTTAGCAGCCACGTAGTATAGGCACAAATGCTAGGAAGAGACTTTTTTTTAACTGTGTTGTTCTCTCATTCTGAAGCTAATGAGAACCACTTGAGCAAAGACTGCGGAAAGGCCAAAGCTCGAGTACTCTCTGTGTAAAAAAATAAACCTATGTCTTAGTGTAAGATGCACAATCAACATGGAGTTGAACATTCTAGACTTTGAACACCCTGCAAAACGCGATAAGTAAAGTGTACCTTCAACACTTCCCCTGGCAGATGCGAGCGCAGGAGGCTGTTTTGGGCCCAGTGGTGGTGGGGTGGGTGGTGTACACAACCAGATTACAAATCAGCGCAGTGAGCACATGGGGTGGTGGGGGTGAGCGCTGGAAGGCAAGTGGGGGTAAGAAAGGAGAGGTAGGGGGTGCAAGATGAAGCCAGACCCCTCCTTCCTGCTACTAATGTGAAGGGTAATTGTGGCAGCCCAAAACCCAGAAGGGGCCAAAGGCGCCATGTGATTCTTAACCTGGTGCACAATAGTAGCTCAGGCAAATATTACAAAAGACTGGCCTCTCCTGCCCCTGGCACGCGATGGAGCCTAACCTGAATGGCCAGCGCCTCTCCGGGGTCAGCTGTGGATGCAATGCAAGCCACACGCATTTCTCCAGTGCGAGTCACCCCTACAGGTGGGCTCTCTCCGCCTTTCATAAAATGTGGAGACGCACCTTACAGCCCACCGTGGCGCTTCTGCCTAACACTTTCTGGCAACAACGCAGCTCTAAGTTTACTACCCAAGCAGATCTCTTCTGTGAGATTGTACCGACTACAGTGCAGCTTTCCACCTTTAATGGTAACGACTAGCGGTGGCAAAAGTGGAAAAGAAAGATCTCAGACCCGACTTTAAGAGGCAGTATCAAAGCAAGTTAAGAACAGTACCTTTGAGCTCCAGCATAACCTGTCGTGAAAAAAAAAAAAAAAAAAAAAAAAAAAAAAGGGTTTTTGCGAAAGTGGCGCGAAGATAATATCATGTGATCCGACCCCAGGGCGTCTCCTTCCCCTTTTGCCACCTCCCCAAGGGGGGGGGGGTAGAGGAGTTACATCCGCTACTCACAAACTATTAGCATAATTAATTGTGTCCTGCAGCTGCAGCCAGAGCTCTCTGTCAAGGAGCAAACATATCCTCATCCTCTTCACTATCAGAACAAAAAGACACATTGCCCTGATTGTGGAAAATGTTCCCAAATAAATCTCATCATCAGAAGTCTTAATTTGCCATTCTGACTTTATATTGCAGGGACAGGACACAGTTGAAAAAGACTGTCATCCTATTAAAAGGGAATGAATAGAAGTAGCTCCTCAAAAGTGAAATATTCAAATGGAGGCTTTCAAATGGAAATTCCATGTTAAAGTACTTCTCTAGTTTAAATTTTTCCAAGTTTTAACAGTTCCTTAAACAAGACATCCTCCTGAGTCTTCCTAGTCGCGCCCCCCCAAATCCCACCCCTCCTTCTCTTTAAAGCCAGAACAATACCCGGAATGAGGTATTTTGAGATTGTTTTACCAGGATATATTCATGTTCATAATTTTATAAAAGACTTGCAACATATAGTGTCTGGATCAAGTTCCTAACTGGCAAAAAAGAATTTATGCCATTTTAGTACCTGTCTAGCACGAGATAAAATTAACTAAATACAAGATATAGATTATAGGAAATTGGGACATTTTGAAACAAGAAGAGATTTATTTTTGCCTTTTTCTTGTTGAAAAAAAAAAAAAACTCTAATCATCCGCCAAAATACCTAGAGAATAATTTTTTCAAAAGCTAAAGAACAAAGCAATTCACAAACACCCCCCCCCAAAAGAAGTCGGAATAACTAACAGCTCAAAGAAAAGCACGTGATCCCTTCATGCTTTAAAACTTGTGGTCATGCTGAGGCTAAAAGCTAAGAGCTTGTGACCCCGCAACCCTGTCCCCTCCCCCAGGCCACAACCCAGGCTTAAGGCTCCAGGCTCCTGCTTGCTCCTACTATTGTGAGAGAAACAATACTTCTGCGTTCTACAGAATAAACGAGCCACAACTCCTCGCCCCCACAGACTGGCTAGTGTATAGCTACATAGAGTTATATATACATATATGTGGATATATGTTTATCCTATAGAACATATGCCTTGCACAGAAGCCCAGATGTTCTATAAGAATGTGTAAGGAAAGTATGGAAATTGTCCAAAGGCAGGAAAAATCTGTTATTTTCTTCCATGAGCCTCAGATTTCTCATCACAATTTTAAATTCTTGCCACCATTTTGAGTTTGCAATGTATTAAAATAAAACAGATACCTAACAGAGTATCCTATCTTACATAGAGACACACAGGGCTTTTCTCTGCCTGAATAGGGTAGGAGAGATTCTTCTGTATTGACCTCTACATTTGTGCTACATAAAGCAGCAATCTCAAATAGTTTGGATTTTTACACCTTTAAAAATACCAGTAATTGACATTTTACCCAGTTGAGAAATCATTTCACTTGATTTAGAAATAATATTAAGTGGCTCTGTTAAGCCTAATGATTTGTATTTTAGAACAAAAAAGGTCCCCATGGAAACCAGAAAGTAATTTAAGAGTATTATGTTCCTCACACAACTAGAATAGAGCTTTTGTTCTATGTGTATTTACTACTTCAAATTTTTCGACTACACTTGCAGTTAAGGTCTCTTACACCATCGTTTTGCCCAGGATCAGAAATGCACTGTCCTGCTAAAACGTGTGCTTTGCTACATTTGCGTAGTTCTGTGTTCATGCGCTCATGTGCCTGCCCATGAGGTCTAAAACAAAGCCAGCAGATCAGAACAGTCTCTGAACAAAATGGGGGGGGGGTGAGATCCCATGGAGAAAATATTTCAAATGCTCTTTTGCTACTTGATCCTGGAACAGGGACTGTGATTTCACTAGTATCCTACACAAATGGGCTTCAGTAACTGTGGTTCTGGAAATATTCTTTTATTTACAAACATTACATAGTTTAAAAATGAATCAATCTTGTTTTGAAAGGCAAGTATCTGAGTACAAACAAAACCACAAAAGAATTTCTTAGATTTTGGTTATCAAGCCTTAATTTGTTTATGAAAATTTGTGTCAGCAAAACAAAAATACTGAGAGGTAATAAGGAACCTATGAATGTTATTTCTTTACAAGAACATATACCATTTGCATAAATTGTATAAATAAAAAAGTGCATCTTCTACTAAGCAGGGTCAATGTGAATTAAATATCAATGATTTACCTATTGATAAGTAGCAGAAATTTTCACTAACTGAATGCACACAATATAATTTGGTTTTCAAATTTAGCAAACAAAAATGGATTTATTATGATCTCAAATAATTTTACAGAAACCAACTTGCAACAAGAAGTGAATCAACTTTCTAAAATAGAATATGCTTAAATCCACATTTCATTAAATTTAATTTGTAAGTAAATTTTATTTTTATAAACTAGTCTTTGCCAACTTTGATATTTTCAAATAGCAAGTACTATAGTGTTCACAAGTAGTTCTTATTTTTATTAATGACTTGATCTTTTCGATGGCAAGAATAATTAAATTACAATGAAATTAAATTACATCTTGTGCAATTCAGATGAGGAGTGATGATAGTAGCACTTATAACATGGAACTAATTTTGTTAATATGCGATGTTTTACAGTTGCTCTGTTCTGTGGACCTTTGCTTTTTTCAGTAGAATGTTAACAACAGTTTCCTGGCACCCACAACTGCATTTTTTTTTTTTTACAGACTGAAAATATAAGTCAAAATACTTATGCAAATATTGAAAAGATATAAGAATAAACTGCTTTCCATCAGTACAAAAATTGTTTCTCAAATTAATTTTTCTACCTTGAGAATTGATTCAGAAGACATTAAAGTGATTCACTATTAGGATTAAACAGTGTTAAAGGTATTTTTACACTGTTTGAGACACTTTGATTTTCCTGTTTATGTAACCTTAGAAGTGGAAATTCTGGTATTACAAACCATAAAATTGTTAGCAGACTGTAATACAATAATCAAAGAAAAAGCTATAAACCAGAAATATTTTACACACATCGCTTTTTTTCAATCACTTTTTTGATTAAATTTGTCCATCTTTGTGCCATTATACATTCCTAAGTAAAAGAAAACATCATGGTATAGAGCATGATAACAGGTAATGTTTTGTGTTCAAAAATGTGTTTTCTAAATCCTTATCAACACAATAACATTTTTCTTCCAATTAAGCAGATCATGGTGTTAAAATTATTCAGTTATTTAATAATCTTACACCAGAGAGTTTGTTCGTTGAAAATGTCATGATTAAGAAGGAAAAATTCTACGTGACAAATACGAATTCAAAGTTAGGAATCCTTAAGTCATTTAATGTCCTTTCTGCTCTAACTGAAATAAAGCATAATAGTCTTCTACTACCTATGGGGGAAAATAGCACAATTACATTTTCAGAGTGTCTCCCTTTCCCTCACTTTTTTCCCCTCCTCAAAGATAACATTTCTCCTCACTTGCTAGTTCTTTCTGCTAAGCTTAAAGATTCTCTTTAGCTGTCTTCTGACTTGTGATTGCTACAGGAAGTAGAACCATTGTCTGGCCTTTTTCATGCTGGGGAGGAAGGCGCAGTGAAATGTGTTCAATTATCCAGATGCCTGAAAGGACTGCAGTGAAAGCTTGGAAAAACCTAAATAACAAGGGCTAACCCTTACTGGGAAAGGGAATCTTTCAACAGAGACAGACCAGAGGACATCTACTTTTAAAATGGAAGACAGATTAAATTTTATCATAATGAATATAATCTAGCAGACTTTGGAAATTTTTGAAAGGATGTCTAAATCATCAGGAAAACTAACTACTTAAAATCAAAGATGGAAAGATGTTTTATTATATAAAATCATAAATTTATGATCCTACTTAGGGCTCTGCCTGCATTTTTATCCTTTCAGAAAACAGTGATCTGAATTTTACTACTTGAAACTTTACTCCCTAAATTTAAAAAATGATTAACATCACTAAGACAAACAGTTCCTTTATGGTTTTTTGTGATCCCATTTCTATAGCTACTAGTTATTAAAATATCTATAGGAATTAAAATGGCCTTAAGAGCAAGAAGATGAAAGCAAAAACAACCAGTTATGATTCAAGTATGAGTTACACATATGTAAAAAAGTTTAGATATTACGCTGATAAACTTGCTGGATTAAATCACTCATTCTAGGATGGGTCACAAGGATTTAAGATTAAAGAAGCAATCATGATATATTGGTATGGATTACAAAAAGTACTGTACTATAGCTTGTCAAGCGTTTTTAATGTTTTTTTATAATTAATTAACTAGAGCAAAGTTCAGTTTTTCCTTGGAGGATATCAAGGCTAATAAACAAAGCCATTTTAAATATAGAGTCTGCTTGTTGATTTTGGAAAAACAGCAAGACAAATAATCCTGGTGAATATCTAGGGTTAAATTTCTATTTTTAGGATGCAAGATTTAACTAATCTGCAAAACCTTTTATATTTATTTCACTTGCAACTTTGCTTTAAAGATGATTTTAATGAAAAGCAGCGTGGAAATCATTAGATTTGATGACCAGCAGTTTTTAGCTTCTTTTGAATCAGATGCATAACTCACAAATGTTAATAACCTTTACATCTAACCATATGACTTTATTTAGGCTTTCTTTAATTTGGTTTGAAATCAGATTTGCTTTCAGCCCTTGTGTGTTTTAATCATGATTCTTTTTCAGTTAGACATATATTCATCCTTCTAACATTATGTCATTATGAGTGTTATCTGGTATTATCTTTGATTAGTTACTAGATTGAGTTACAGCCTTGTATTTATTCTTCAAATTATTTTTTAAAATAAATCTCTAATGATAAAAAATAATAATAAAATAAAATAAATCTCTAATGATAGCAAGACAGAAAGTGAATAGACTCCATCAGTTTGGGTAATCCTCTCACAAGAGCAAGAACCAACTTTTATGTGTTATATTATTTGAAGTTTTTATTGTTCCCCTCAACTAATTACCCCTGTTCATTAACTTCAAAAGGCTCTTCTTTAAATAGCAGTTTATAACATCCTTAAAATCTTCTGGGAGGTGGAAAGTCATACATTTACTTGATTTTACATTCATGATGGAAATACAAAGTTAAGAGAATTCATTTTATATTTTGGTTTCTACACGAAGTGGCCTATTCTTATTTTGGTCTACAGTCCTTTGGTTTTCTGTAATTTCAGCTATTTTATTTACAATTCAAACCCACTATTCTTAAACTAATCTCTCTACTGTATTAATCTTTGCAAGCATACTGCATGTGTCTTAAGCTGCAGTAAAACTGTTACCAAGTTTACACAAAAAAATCTTGAAATTTAAGATCTAATGGTTTTAGCAAATTAATACTGAAATTAAGTTTGTTGGCTTTTAACACTACTGCATATTTGCAGCTACACTTCTAGCATTTGACGGTTTAGCACAATTTATGGAAAGAATCATCAACTCCAATTTGTCTCTCACTTTGTCCGACTCCTGGTCAAGTCTTTATGTTTTTTCAACACTAAATCAGTGATGAAATACCATACATGACAGTATTAAATCTAGAAATGACTGAGCAGGTATCTATTAAAGGACAGTTACTTTGTATGAGTTTGCAAGGTCAGTAGTGGACATCTAACTTGATTTCTTCATTTAAAAAATGAGGAAACAGGGCTCCATAAAGCCACCTTGCCTACAATGCCTTTCAAAATTGTCAAGATCCAGAATAAAGAAAACTTCTTTTATGATTCTTAGACTGATTGATTACAGGGCTCAGTCCAGAACCCAGGGCCTACCTTATATACTAGGCAAGAGCTCCACCACTCAGCTCTATTCCCAGCACTAAGGTCAAATTTGAAAAAAAAAAAAAAAAACCTTGAGCAAGTTACTGGCTACCTCCTTTTCAAGCTCAGTTTTCCTGCAGAACTGTGGTGAAGTGTCAGTGAGATAATGTTCGAAAGCTGCAAGGTTCTCAAAGTGCTTGGCACTCCAGAGTGCTCAATTCTTTCTCTTCTTCTCTTTCTTTCTAATGCTTCTTGAACATTCCTCAGACTCCTAGCCATGGTCCCAGATCCATAATTGCCAAGATTTGGAACATCAATGGCACAAGCAAAGCACAGAGTGACTGTTTGGGGATAGAATTTAGAAATCTAGCCATACTTATAATTTAACTACAGTCTGACTGTAGCAGCTAAAAAGGCAGAAATTGCCACTTTTCCTACTTGAGTTATCTGAGAAAGCTGACTATTTATTGCACAAGGAAGTCACTTCATGCTTTCTTATGACCCCTCAAATGCCCACTCTAGGTTGGCAACCCAGATTACAATACAAAATAATCAATATTTAATCCTTGAAATGTAGCTTCATGCTCTAATTTATAACCTACAGGTTGCAATTTTCCTTACATGTTTACTATTTCTTAGATTTTTCTTTTTATAGTTAAGTGAGGGAAACAGTTCAACTGATACCTTTATATGTACTAACTTGACATTAATAGAGCTGTTAATCTTATAAAACTCTTATACCATCTGCGTTATAATTCTGCCTCATCAGGTTTGATGGTGTACCCCTCCTCCAATTCCTTCATTCCACCAGGCATGTCATCAAAGGAGAATAAATTAAGTATTGTGCCAGAAAATGTGGTCTACCCTCTAAAAGGCATCTATCTCTAGCTTTCCGAAATGCCTTTTGGAATGAGCAATGTGGAAACAGTGTCCCCATTGTTGTTTAGGAATGTCATGAATTGGATCCCCACCCCAGCCCTTTTACAGGGAAAAAGAATAAAAATCGTTCATCTAAGTTTAAAATTATCATATTTTACAGCATATGCTAACACGCTAATGAGATGAAGTATTATCATATCTTTGTTGAGGCCAGTATGGATAATTGAGCTTTGTCCACCCGCCCAACTAGATTGTAAATTCTGTAATGGTGGAGAGAACTTCAGCTGTGTAGCTTTATGAGACCCCCATTTCAGAGTGTATTGACACTTCTATTGTTGATCTAGTGACTAGGTTGAGTATTTGTGTCCGAGAGTACAGAAATGCCAGCTCCTGTTCAGTTTGTAAATCCCACTTCAACACTAGGTGTTTACTAGTGACCAGGAATCATTTGTAAAATACTAGATAACATTAGCAATTCTTTAACTCTGTCTAAAAATATGTAACTGAGAGATCAAGCAATTCCCTTAGTAAATAAAGATAACTTAGGAAATTTCTCTGTAAAGACCTAGATAGTTCACAGAGGAGTTCCTTTTGGTGATTTGGAGTAGGAAAGGGCAGATTAAGGGAAACCAGTTCAAGCTGTTCATTGGGAGTTTTGGATCTCAAAGAAGGGCAAGGGTTGGGAATGCAAGGAGGCTGGAATTTGTACCTTTCTCATTCCTCTCACTGTTCTAACTTCCTTTCCCAAAAATCAAGCCATTGGGACTTGGACTGAGAATCAGGAGCTCTCAGCTTGAGTCTGTGCTCTGTCACTAACTAGCTGAATGACATTTAAGCAAGTCACTTACTAGATCACCTCTGAGATCTCTTCCCACTCCATAAATCTTTGCTCTTTATCTCATCTCTCCTCCTTTTTGTTCCTCCTTCCCTCCTACCCCCACCTCTTCTTCCCGGTCTTCCTTTTAACTGGCAGTAATGGTAGTAATAAATTAGTTACCTCTGGAGAGACAGAGAAGTGAGATGGTGTGTGTAGAAATAATGGAGACTTCGGACTGTTATCTTCATCATGAGCTTTTTTCTTTATTTTTATCCATTTTATTTATTGAATATTTAAATTAAAATTCCTCATAAATGTAAAGTGCTTATCTAACTATTCAACATCTACCAAAATGGTCCTCTTTTGTGGATATAAATGGTGGCACACATTTAGTCATAGAGAGTGTGGTAAATAGGAAATCAATTCAGAATCACTTGACATTGACCACCATGTAGAAGAATAATCCACGAGGCTCTTTTCCCCCTCATTTTCCATGCTCTTGCAGGGGTTTGCTTTCATATTAGTCAATATAATCTCTCAGAAAGGTGTGTGTGTGTGTGTGTGTGTGTGTGTGTGTATGTGTGTGTGTGTGTGTGTGTGTGTGTATGTAGCCAGCTCAGTCCACCCTGGTGTGGGGCTGGTGTGACATGTGATGCCAGGGATCAGCCTTGGTCCTTGTGCTTGTCTAAGTTTGCCTAGGGAGGCACTTTAGACTGCTGAGCTATATCGCCAACCTTCTCTCAGAAAGATTGTGATAAACTCACTGACTATGATTGTGTCCAAATTTGATGATTAAAAATGTAGGCAAAGGGCTGGGGAGATGGCTCAGTGGAATAAGTGCTTCCTTTGCAAGCACAAGGGTCCGAGTTCAATCACTGGTTCTGCAAAAAAAAAAAATTCGGCAAGGAGCTGGGGAGATAGCTCAGCCATCTAAGGACCTGCTGGGCAAGCTCAAGGACCAAGGTTCAATCCCAGTACTGCATGCCATGCCAGCCCCGGAACGCTGGGCCAGAAATGGTGGAGCATGCCAGTAATTCTAGCACCGGGGAGGCTGAGAAAGAAGGATCACTACCAGTCTGAGCTACAGAGTGAGACCTTTCACCAATTAAAGAAATAAATAAGTATATTTTTAAAAAAGAAAAATGGACTGGGAGATAGCCTGGTGGTCGAAGCGCCTGGCTAGCAAGCTCAAGGACCCAGGTTCAATCCCCAGTAACACATGCTGTGCGGGCCACCAAAACTAAGAATGGTGGCCCACACCTTAGGCTGAGACAGGAGGATCGCTGCAAGTCCACGCTGCATAGCGAGATCCTGTACCAAATAAATAAATAAATAAACTTTAAAAAAGAGAAAATGGGGCCAGGGAGATGGCTCAGTGGAATAAGCACTTCCCTGGCAAGCGCAAGGACCTGAGTTCAATCCCTGGTTCCACCAAAAAAAAAGAGAAAAACATTAGGTGATAACAAATTTAATGATAGAGACAAAGGAACGTCAGTGGTCTTTAGTTATCTTTCCTTCCATTGTATTTTTTTTTTTTTTTTTGGCAGAACCAAGGATTGAACTCAGGCCCTTGTACTTGCCAGGGAAACACTTATTCTACTGAGCGATCTCCCTGGCCCTTGCCTGTTATTCTGCAAGGACCACTTTGAGTCACACTTCTTAGAAAATCTTCCTTGTTAGGTCCAGAACATGGTAATTTCTACTTTCTATGAAATATCACAGCACTTGAGTTTCATTCTTTTTAAATTGCATACTTGCATGTTTAGAAAGAGACTAAGAAACTATGGCCTGTTTCAGGACACAACCATTGCCAAAGCACATGAATGTGCACATATTACCTTGTCTGACAGTCATCTGAAGCCTGTGAGGTGGAAGTTTAGGGGTATCCCTATTTCACACTGGCAGAAAATGGAAACTATAGCGGTCAAGTGGGCAACTCAGGTCTCTGCCCTCCTTGCTATATGTACTCCTACTTAGCAATCCCAAATGTCACAGCCTGACTCTTCAGGGATTTCCCATTCAAGAACTCTGTACCTCATTCCCGCTAGGCCCCTAAAAATGACCTTAGCTTCTTGTTGTGCCCCCTCAGGTACAAAATAGGGGATACTAGTACCTACAATACTAAATCATTAGTAATTCCATCACTTTATGGTTCATCAGTAAAATATCCTGGGTACACACTTTACCTAAATTCAATACAGGTTCTACAGTTCAGATCCTTCACCCTACAAAACATCTCAAGCAAATATGAGATCAATAATATGTATTGCTGACTGCTTCTTATGTGCCAGGCACTGCTCTAAATACCTTGACTGAATATTTCACATCATGATCCCACTAGATATGTAATTATTAGTGTTACCCTGTTAGACAGATAATCACACTGATATTCCACTGTCAGTACATGAGAGAGCCCATGCTGAAAATAATGACCTGTCCCTCGGCTCTGTTTAGGAATCTTTATTCTCACCACAGCAATGCCATAGTGAGTGTTAGATAGACAGCCAGAGCAAACCCAAATGCTGGTGTCAGAATGTGACTTCTCTCAGAGCTTTTGAGTAAAGCTAATATCACATACCTGTGACAGAGAGGAAGTGATGCACAACTTTCTGGGGCAGAGACACATAGTGGCATAAGTTTCAGTGAGAGACTGTTGGATAAAATAGTTAAAGGACAAGAGTTAGATCAGTACTATCCAGTAGAAAGATGGCACCCATTGTACACATAATTTTAAACTTTCTTATAGCCAATTTTAAACCTAAAAAAGAAACAAATGAAATTAATTTCAATAAAGTATTATTTAACCCAATATATCCATGATAAACTCATTTGGACAGGTAATCAGTGTAAACACTTTTATTGAGATATTTTATCTTTTTGTGAGTACTGAGTCTTTGAAATCTAATATGCATTTAATATTTTCAGCATATTATATTTCACACACATTTCAAGTGCTAAATAACACCTGTGGCTAGTGGCTAGCTCACTGGATAGCCACTTCTATCATACTACTATGACGCCAACTACTTCCTTTGCCTCTTTTTTTTCAGTGATGGGGATTGACCCTAAAAGCTCACCCCTTCTTAGCCAGTGCTCTACCACTGAGTTGCACCTCCTTATCCTCCTTTTCTATTAATCATCTACAGTGTGACTACTGGCTGTCAATATTGTTTACCATTGTTTCCAGAGCACCAAACCATCTCTGTTAATAAAAAGTTCACACCACATCCATATCATAATAGAAGCTAACAGTTATTGAATGTATAGTATAGACCAAGTGCATTTCTGAGTACCTAGGCTTCACATATACCTAATTATAAATTCTTCACAACAGTCCTGTGACTTAAATGTTTGAGCCATCTCTCCATTTCTCAGTTGAGGGAACTATGGTTATTTCACGGCCCAAATGGTTTTAGTCCATTGTCTTCTGTCACAACAAATGCCCCAGGCTGGGTGTTTATAAAGAGGAGAGCTCTATTTTTTCCCATGGCTCTGGAGGTGCAAAAAGTATGGATTTGCATCAGCTCAGCCTCATATGAGAGCCTCATATGGCTTCAGTTCATGGCAGAAAATGGAAGGAACACATATGTAAGAGATACTAAGGGGATGTCCCAGGGTACCTGTAACAGTGTGGCAATAGTGGTAACTGAACCATCCCTAGGAGAACTCAGTCTCAGGAGAACTAACTCAGTCCTATGGAGATGTTAACCCATTCATTATTGTGGAGCTCCTTAACAAAGCCTATTAAAGGTCACACAGCATTGTAACATCACTTTATGGAACCAAGTCTCTGATGCATGAATTTTGGAAAGCAAATCATATCAGAACCATAGTCTCAAGTCCATAGAGTGATCAAGCAGAGGACCTGTAATTCCAACTCCACAAGCTCAATCACTCTATCACCTAGCACTTAACACTGGCCAGGCCCTACAAACTGGGCCATAAAGAACTGGCTAGCATTTCATGTGTGTCCTCAGCAGAAGTACCACTTGCTTCCAGTACTTCCCAGCCCCTCCAGACCTGTAAGACCTTTGGCCTCAACCATCTTCCTTTTCTGAAATGGTTACCCAAAGCGACTGTGTGTTTGTTTGTGTGGGACTGTACCTATACACACATGCATGAACTACACAATATTCATAAAAGCTATAGAATGATAAAGCTGGAAGTTCCATTGAGACAGTTTTATTTTTTAAAAAGCATAGTTCAGCATATTCAAGAGGTGTGCATGCTGGGGAGATGGCTCAGTGGAATAAGCACTTCCCTGGCAAGTACAAGGGCTTGAGTTCAATCCCAGGTTCCACCAAAAAAAAAAAAAAAAAGGTTCATATCAAGAGGTGTGCACAAGGTTACACAGGTAAACTAGATCTCAGATCATCTAACTTCTGGTAAATTGATGTCTTCTCAATATGTTTGTTTTGCAGAACTAGGGATTGCACTCAGGCCCTTGTGCATACCAGGCAAGCACGTATTCTAATGAGCCATTTCCCCAGGCCCAGTACTTCTTTTGGAGACAGGATCTCACTATGTAGTTCAGGCTGGCCTTAAATTCACTATGTAGCCCAGGCTCACCTGAAGCTTCTAGTGATCCTCCTTTCTCTGTCTCCTGAGTGCTGGGATTATAAACTGTGACACCACACCCTGCTACTCAATACTTGCTTTTTTTTTTTAAGTGGAACCGGGGATTGAACTCAGACTCTTGCACTTGCCAGGGAAGTGCTTATTCCACTGAGCCATCTCCCTGGCCCCCACTCAGTACTTATTGTACATAGTCCTTCCTTCTTGAAATAAAAGACACAACTGTGTAGCTAGTCTTTTCTTAATAATATATGCTTTATCAAATACTTGTCTTTGCTACAAAAATATCACTCTTATTGTGCCAGAATTATTTACAAAAGTATATTTTTTATGAATTTAAATTGGTCACCTCAGAGTTAGTCAATTTCCCCTGCCTTACTTTGTCCTTGCCTTGTAAGTAAGCATTTATGTTGTTTTTTAAATGATTCACCACATATGAAGTTCTTTAGGATTAAGACACTGTCATACAATTAAAATTCCCTACTGTCCTAATTTTCAGCCCTTAATAAATGTGTTATTTAGAAAATTGAAACTGTTCAATTATTACTATATTGAGGCAGTGCTTTGTCCTCCCATTTTACAAATTTAGTTTTAAAATAATGCTAAAATGCACTAGTGCACTGTGTTGTTAACAGCTTGACTTTAGGATTACTGCTGATTGTCCTTTCAGCCAAAGGGACAGCAGTAACATCTCACAAAGATTCTTTCTTTCAGCAGCAAATTTGCCTTTCCTCTTCGCTTGGATCCTTGTGTTTCAAAGTGGAGAGCTTGACTATAGTTTAAATGGTGAAACGTTTCCCACTTAAGGACAAAACGCACTTGATTTCTTATTTAGAAGAAAAGAAACCCATGGCTTTTTATATATTATGTTTCAAAGTGGAGATGCCTGTGAAACTTGAGCCCTGACACACAGCCTCAACTGGACTTTCTAAATGTGCTCAGAAAAATGTTCTTCTAAGCATAACAAGATCCCACCCTTTAATGATTTTTGCCAGCCTACACAATTTATTTTAAATCATTAAAAAATCAAAACAGTTTACATTAAATGAATCCTCAGTAGAAAGAAGGTGGTCTCACTCTTTGGTAGATAAAGACTGGAAACCATACAAAGCTAGTTCCAGTACAGAAAAGTGATGCAGTCATGACAGCATTATTCTCAGGAATTGTTCACAAAACTTTAAAATGAAAAATTATGTATTCTTCAGGGATTTATGAAATCATAATGAAAATAATTTAGGCATTATACACAATTTGTTTTGTTCTTACTTTCAACATTTCCAGAGCCCACCTCAGTGAACAATGTGAGAAGTAAAAAAAAAAAAAAGAAAAGAAAAGAACTAACTTTTAGGTAATTGAATGAGGCTTCTGTATTAGTTTATTGCTCTTTAATTTTTTTGTGACCCATTGTAAAAGCCCTGGGGCCCAACTCCTGAATACACGAATGCTGTCAGTAATGACTAATATGGCCTGCTATAGAAAATACTGTTTTTGAAACCACAGGTTAGTTCCTGGAAGTCAGCTTGTCAGAGAAAGGATGTGGTGTGTAGCAGCAAGCTTAAATAGCTTGTGCAACAAAAGGAAGAGAGATCTGTTGACTTCTGCCTCCTAGAGGGTTGAAATTGGAAATAACAATGCTTAAATAGCTCATTGGGGAAGTATCCAAGATGAAGAATTCATCACATTTTGAAAAGTTTCCCTAATCACTGTTAGGGAATCAAGTAATAAAGGGGCTCATGGGTCAGAATACTGATGACAATAAAACTAAATGTTAACTCCAGATTCAATAAACTGGCCTGCTTTGGTTGCTTATTATAGGAAGGATATTGACATCACTTTTTAAATTAGCCCCAAAACCCATTTCTCTCTGATGTAAAATAAAAGCCCTCCTAATTCACCTGGCTTTAAAATTGTGGGCATTTGTAGAGCTGCATAGCCAAATAAGTTTCACAAAATAAACTCATCACAGGCACAGGAAAGCAGCTCTTTTGAAAATACCTTGTGATCAGGCTCTAGGTCATGACCTGGGTCTTGAGAAACTTGAGTTAGTAGATGTTAGTTTTTCTTAGCTCTTTGTTTACCCTGGACTTAGACATTTTGTATTATTAAAAACCTGTGGCTTATGAGGACATTCTATTTATCTTTCCAGGCTTTTTTGATGGAAATGTCTGTATTTTCTTGGAAACAGGGATTTTATTGTGGATTCCTGGTGCCCCTCGGAGAGGCTTATTTTTCTGGACAATAGTTTTCCTCAGTGTCACTACTCTTTTCATCTCCAAATGGTCACTAGCTCCCAAGGATGAGAAAAATGCATCCTTTTGTACTAATGAACCTGAAACTCTGCAAAAGCAACTGTTGACTAATATGACTAATAACTTAAGACATAGTTCCACTCCATGAACTGTCCAGAGAGGTTAGTGTGGAAGAAATTCAGCAAAGAAAGAAGATGAAACTAGGTTAAACTAAAAAAAAAAAAGAAAGAAAGAAAGACAAAAATTTAGCCACAGTGTTCCTACTTTGATTATGGTCACTTAAGTGTTTTCATCTTTATTTGTACCTCACATTATGTGGACAACATAGGGCTGCTTGCTTTTGTTAAAAGAATAAGGTTCAGTAAACATTGCATGCTGAAATAAATAACCATCACCTTTGACTCTTAATAGAATTCTCAGAGTGTGCAATATTATGTTGCTCCAGCCTGCATCTTGGTCCCTGAACAAACAAGAAGTGTTTTGTGAGTTCATGTTGTATTAGTGTATATTATTTTAATCAATAACTCTGTTATTTGGGGAGAAGGGAATAACAATTTTTATTTAAGTGCTACACTGCTGGCCACTAGCCTCATGTGGCTATATCTAAGATGTAATTAATGAAAATCAAATAACATAAAAATTTCAGTTCCTCAGTCTCAGTAGCCACATTTCAAGTGCTCAATGGCCACATGTGGCTCGTGGCCTCAATATTGGGCAGTAGGAATAAAGAGCCTTGCCAACACAGCAGAAAGCTCTATTGGACAGCATTACTGCAGAGGATATCAGTTCTTTGAAATCAGTATTATCACTGGGTAATGGCACATGCTGATTATATTGTGATAGTTTTGCCTTCCGAAGAATCCCAGCTTTCTAAGGTGTTTGCTGCATCTTTTTCCCCTCACAGTGTGGAGAAATTCACCAAGGCCATGAAGACAATGTGATGATGAAGAGTCCTCTGGCTAGTGGAGTAGCTCCATGGAATAGCTCTTGCCTAGCATGCGTGAAGTCCGGCATTAGATCCACCATCACTGCAAAACAGAAAAATAAATCTGAGAATTTTCCTTAAGAGGTGTTTGTTACATTATATTATAACATAAAAAAAGCTTGTGTGCCTTTTGATAGTAACAATCATTTTTTGTTGTTATTTAAAATATTGTGTCTCATAAACAATTATGCTAAATACCTTGAATTTCTGTGCTTCTCAGGCTTGTGCACCTTCCAGTTCTCACAGGTACTTTACCTGCTTCACAGCCAAAGTGGCTTTCTGGGGATTCTTTGACCTGTAATTTCTTTATCTCCAACCTTGGCTTATGCCCTTCCTGTTATCTGGAACATTATCCACATTGGATAAACCTTTCTACTATTTAGCCATTCTTCAAGGTCCTTTGTAAATGCTACCTCCTCCTGCTCCCTCTGGCTGAGGTGACCTCTCCTTTCCTCTAAGTGGTAACGTGGAATGAGTCAGTGTTTCATCTCCCTGACTGGGTTGGAAGCTCTTAGTCTGTCCTTGGTTCCCTCCATATGCTGGGTACTGAGCTGATGCTATAAACATTGTTGGTGAAATGAGCAGATTCTACCAATTTTCTAACTATACACAGAAGGTTAGTTTGAACTTCAATTGCTTCAAGGCAAAGCAAGTAGCATTGCACACATACCTCACATTAAATTTTAACAGATATTTACCCTTGTCAGTCTATTTCGACTTACATAGATAATTTGTAATGTTGCTACACTTGCAGAGAATTTTGACCCATGATATTGCACTCATGAACTAATATGAAACGAAATTGGGTGACAGCAATATGAAATCTTGCTCCAGTCAGATACAAATTGTATTAACAGTTGACAGGGTAACAGTTTTCTCATATCAGATTAACAAAGACTAAAAGAAGTTTGATAAAATAGTGTCAATATGAGAAAATATTGATCTTATATCTTTCAGGTGGGAAGGCGAGTTGGTACAATTTCAACAGAGGTTAATTTGGTAATAACTACCGAAAGGCAGAATGGAAGAAGCAAGTTTGCTCACTTAGAGGAGCTCCTTTGGCAGCCACACCCCCACATATACGCAAGAACGCCTACTTTCTGAAGGGGTACACAATATGATCCAGGCAGGACTCTGGCAAAATATTAAACCTGGATCTGAGTATGTCTCTTAATCAAACCACTAGCTTGCGTGAGTGGCAGGGAGGAACACATCAAGCACCAAACAGTTCAGCTCAGCAAGACTCAGAATATGGAAACTTAGGACAAATGATGAAACTGTTCATCAGCAAGATTGTGAGGAAAAAACAAAAGGAGGAACTTACAAATTAAAATGGACCCAAGAGGCAAGTGAAGTTCAATGCAACGTGTGGATCTGGAATCTGATTTCCCCATCTGAATGATGGCCCAGTAGGCAAAGAAGAATTCTGACAGGATGCTACTGATCTACAGAAATTATTTTTTAACTTTTTAGCTATGGTAATTTTGTATGTGATTGTAATATTTCTTAGCTTTTACAGATACATAAAAACATATCTACAGGAGAAATTTCCCTCAAAATAACCTGGCAAAGAGAGTGATGCAACTTTGCCTATGAGTTCATTGATAGTTACTTATTCTTTTAGTTGGTTGTTATTAAATTTGAAAAGTTATTATATTATCTTTATGTCTATGTATATTTTATATTATAAAAAAGGGGAGGGAAAGTATTGGAAATATTTTTTTTGGCGAAACCAGATTTTACTTTTGAACTCAGGCCCTTGCACTTGCTAGGCAAGTGCTTATTCTACTCAGCTATCTCCCTGGCCCTAATATTTCTTGTAATAGGAAGGAAACCTAGAAAAATTCCTTATACATGTGTAATAAGGTTTGGCTGAATAGGCTCACATACAGCCACACCACAGAATACTGTGATATTGTTAAAAATAAAAATATGTAGCTCTCTGCCTCCTGGCATGTAATACTCTCCAAGATATAGCAAGTAAAAAATATTGTAGAACAGTATGAAAAATAATTATCATTTATATAAAAGGGCTAAATATACACACATAGACATGCAATTCTATAAGTTATTTCTGGAAGTATTTTGAAAAAATGGAAAGAGTGTGTGCCCTTGGAGAAGGGGTCGGTTGGGGCAAGAGACTGGTGGAAGAGAGAGAGGCATTAAGTATTTTTCTAATTTAAGAAAATTCTTTCGATGGATGGGCATTTCAAAATACGATAGCTCAGACCAGTAATTAAGAAATGTGATTCTTGAACTGACTCATGCTTGCTGCTGAATAGATGTTAGATTTTGCTGCCTGGTAAAAATGTAGGGGTTAGAGTACATTTTGAAATTATCTGAAAATTGGTAAGCATTAAGGCACTCTTGTGTCAAAGGAAATACATGCATTTCTCACTCACAAAGGAGAGAAACATTCCCATTTGGAGAATCCCCAGAGGGACTTATGTTTATAACTAAACACATGTTTTCAAGGGCTACTAAGCTTCAGAGGAAATTTGACCCTTTAGCAGCAGTGGCAGAGATAATCCAAAACAGCAGGTAATCCAAACCTCATAATATTTTGCTTTTAGTTTGCATAATATTATTTTAGAAGGAGTCCATTTATGTTCTTAATTACATTTTGCTGAGGATAATAGACATATTAAAGTAAATTTGTCATCTCTGTGTACTCACCTACGGAAGGTGGTAGAAGACATGGGCCAGAAATATGTTTCATGATAGAGGAGATACTGATAACCTATAACTAGGTCAGGAGGTGGGGACTGTAGATTTTTATTTCACTTCCCTCTGCCATTTAGACATTCTGCTTTGCCTTTTTATGACCTCCTCTCCAAAATCATTCAGAGAGCATTCCACCTAACTTTGCTTCCAAATCAAAGTTTAAAAATACAATACTGATGTGTAAGAAGAGAAGAAATCATTAGCATCCTTTCTGTTTATAAAGGAAAAAGATTAGGGTATTTTTCAATTAATATGTTCCACATGGACAACTCCATTCTTCCTGGCTAGTGAATGGTGAGTATCCTGTACAGCAGTTCTTCCAGGTATACAGTTTAACAAGTAGGGCAGAAGTCTGTGGTAGGTGGTGTGGAAAGCTTCACATCCCTGATAATAGGGCACTGCTTTTAGACAATGTGTTGCTCTTGTTGTTTGGGTGCATTGTTGTTGGAAATGGAACAAAACTTGAAAAGGTGAAAGAATGAAACCCTTTATCTGACCACTGTTTGCTTGACATTGTGCTGGGCCCTTGCAAACCTGTTACCTAGTTTCCTTTGCATAAAGGCTCAAGGAAGAGGGTGGGGGCTGGAGGTGGGGGCTCAGCTTCATGGGACAGCAAATGAAATGTGATGCGCCAACTCCTAGATTTCTAACTTGGCCCAGTAGGTAGATGTGATGCCTTTAACAGAGATGTGGAACACAGCAGGAACTGCAGATTTGGGCAAAAGTTAAGGAAGAGTTAGTGAGCTCTATTTTCCACAGGATAATTGGTAGGTCAGTAGGTCCTGACGGGTCACGTGGTGCATGGTGGGTCATAACCTTTTAGCCTGTGAAAGAAACAAGCCACCCTTTCTATCCTTCTGAAAATCTTAATTCCCACCATATGTTTTACTGCTCATGGCACATTAAAGATCATTGGCCTATTTTTTCAAATGACAGAAAACCGTATTTCTATTGTTCTTGTCTTCACACAGCTTAGCACTTACATGAGCAATAGAAGTTTCCTTTTTCTCAAACTTCTAGTCACCTAAAAGTGTGCTACGTTTACCATAAGAGCCATTTATTTTCAGCTCACTTTAGAGAAGTGTTTCTTTAAAGAAATATAAATAGCCAATAAGCAGTAAGTCATCGTAACATATTCAACCTCACCCACAGTTAAATAATACACCTTAGAATTGGACTATCCTCTTCCCCGTGCTGGTAAGCTGTGGGGTAATGGCTGAGCCCTCTCCAAGTCCCTGTAACCTATTACAGGCCAAGGTCCACGCACTCAACTACTTTTTACCATGCAGCTATTCTTTACTTCACAACTTTTGTAGAAGTCATGACTTCTACAAATGTATACCCACAAGAACAGCAAACATCAGGAGTCTTCATTGCAATGTTGAAATAGCAAACAGGTGCAATCAGCTCAATTTGCCATGGATGAGAAATTACTTAAATAACTGAAGGTATATCACTCAAAGGAATATGATGCAGCAATAAAAAAGAATAAACAAGAACTGTTTGTATTGGACTCTGTCTTTAGTGTGGTCCCACTGGTGTCTACACAAAGAAAATTAAACAAAAATTTATTTCCCTACTTGTACACTGTAGAAATGTAGAGATTAGTTTAAAGGAAACTAATAATGATGGTAAGTTCTATGAGCGAGATTATGGTGGAAGACTTCTTTTTTTCTTTTTTTTTTGCTGTACCTGATAATTTCACTTTTGAAAAAAACTGCTATATGTCTTAAGGTGAGTCTGAAAAAGGACATTTATGGGGCCGGGGAGATGGCTCAATAGAGTAAGTGCTTCCCTGGCAAGAGCAGGGTTCTGAGTTCAAAGTACAGTTCTGAAAAAAAGGGGGGATATTTATATTTAAAGTATTAATTTTGCAATCTTTAAAAATCTATGTTTCATTTTGGATACATCTAAAAATGTCTGCACAATTGATCTTTGTGTCTGTTTTTGCCAGTATTCACATTGTTTTTATCACCATAGCTTTATAGTATAATTTCAGGTAAGGGATCATGATGTCGCCTGCATTGCCTTTGTGGCCCAGAATTGCTTTACTATTAGTCTAGTTCTCTTTTGATTTCAGTTGAATTTTGAGTTTGTTTTCTGTAATTCTGTGGACTCTGCTTTTGTAATCTTGATTAAGATTGTGTTAAATCTGCATAACAGTTTGGGAAGTATAGCCGTTTTCACTATACTGGTCCTCTCTACCCAAGATCAAGGGATATCTTTCCATTTTCTGATACATGCTTTAATCTCCTTTTTCAGAGTACTTCAGTTTTCAGTGTGGAGGTGTTTTACATCCTCGGTTAGATGTAATCCTAGGCCTTGCATTTCTTTGGATGCTAATGTGAATGGTGTTGTTTCCCTAATTTCTCTCTCAGAGAGTTTGTTATTTCTGTGTAGGAAAGCCATAGATTATTGAGTTTTGATTTTGTATCCCATTATGCCACTGAATTTTCTTATGAAATCTAGCAGTTTTTATTTTTATTTTTAAAATCTAACAATTTCTAGTGGAATTTTGGGAGTCTTCTATGCGAGATATCATATCATCTACAAATAATGATACTTTAAATTATTCCTTTCCTATCATTACTGTTTCTATTTCTTTCTCTTGCCTAAATGCTTTGGTCAGGGCTGGCCAAATAGCTCAGTGGATTAATGCTCCTACAAGCATGTGCAGGGGTTGGCGGTTTGATCCCAGGCCTGCCATGCTGGTCCTGCCTCCTGGAGCATACTGAGACAGCAAATGACTGGGCACGTTGGCACACGTCAGGGCTTGGGAGACTGTAAGCAGGCAGATCACTATGAGTCCGATCTAGTAGTGAGATTATGAACGCCCTGTAGACTCTTCCCTAAAAAGTACTAAATAAATAAATACATACATACATACTTTGGTCAGTTTGCAGGAATAATAGATAGTGGAGACAATGGGTATCCTTGTCTTGTTCCTGATTTTAAAGAGAAAGCTTGCAGTACTTGTACATTTAGTATGATGTTGGTTGTTGGTTTCTCATTGATGACTTTTATCAGTTTGAGATAAAGACCATCTATTCTAATTTTCTGTAGAGTTTTTATCATGAATGG
This sequence comes from Ctenomys sociabilis, assembly GCA_004027165.1. Classification (NCBI taxonomy): domain Eukaryota; kingdom Metazoa; phylum Chordata; class Mammalia; order Rodentia; family Ctenomyidae; genus Ctenomys; species Ctenomys sociabilis. Next base: position 31,774 of record PVKA01024087.1, read on the forward strand.
GTGCTGGACTTTGTCAAAAGACTTTTCTACATCTATTAATATGATCATATGGTTTTTATTCTTGGCTCTGTTAATATGGTATATTACATTTATTGATTTGCATATGTTGAACCTTCACTGAAACCTGGGATAAATCCCACTTGGTCATAATGTATAATATTTTTATTTCCATTTGTGTATTTGGTACAGGGTCTCACTCCACAGCCTGGACTCATAGTGATCCTCCTATTTTCAGCTTCCCAGCACTGGGGCATTACAGGCATGCGCCACCACGCCCAGACTTGGTCCCCAGCACAGGACCACCTATTGAATCCTGGTCCTTGCACTTGCCAAAGCAGGAACTTACTCTGCTGAGCTATCTTCCTGGTCCTGTATAATCTTCTTGATGATTTTGCTGCATTCTGTTTTCCAGTATCTTACTGAGGATTTTTCACATCAATGTTCATTAGGGAGGTTGGCCTGTAATTCTCTTTCTTAGCTAGGTTCCTCTCTGGTCTGGTATCAGGATAATGTGTGTTTCTAGTAATAAATTTGGGAGTATTTCTTCCCTTTCAATTTCATTAAAGAGTTTGCGAAGTGGTTCCAGATCTCTCTACATTCCTTATCTAATTCAGCAGTGAATTAGTCTGGGCTTTCATTGTGTCCATAAGTTCTAATACATTGTATTATCATTATCACTTAATTGCAGAAACTATCTAATTTCTTCTCTCTCTCTCTCTCTCTCTCTCTCTCTCTCTCTCTCTCTCTCTCTCTCTCTCTGTCTCTCTCTGGTTGAACCAAGGATTGTACACAGGGCCTTGTGCTTTCTGGGCAAGTGCTTATTCTACTGAGCAATCCCCCAGATACCGAATTTCTTCTTTAATTTTATCTGTGACACACTGACTATTAACAAATGTGATATTTCATTTCCATGTGTTTATGAAGTTCTTGCAGGTTTCTTTTGCAAGTGATTTCAAATTTCATAGTGCAGTGGTCTGATAATAGGCATGGGATAATTCCAATTCCTTTGCATTTCTTTAAGAATGTTCTATGAGCTAGAGTGTGGTCTATTTTGGAGAAGTAACATATTATCCCATCAGTTTTTAAGGATAGCTTTTCAAGGGACATCCATCTAGATTGAAGATTGTTTTCCTTTGGAACTTGAAGTACTTCACTCCAAGCTCTCTTTAATTTGAGGGGTTGTGCTAAAAAGTCAGCTGTGACTCCGATGGGCTTTCCTTTACAGATAATTTATTTCTTTTCCATAACAGCTTTTGTGATTCTATTCTTAAACTGATTTTCTGGAATCTTAGCTATGATATATAGTTGTAGATTTTTCTTGATCATGGCTAATTAGAATTCTATATGCTTCACTTAACGGTATATCAAATTCTTTTTCTCTACCAGGGAAGAATTCTAGCATGACACCTAGAACACAATTTTTAAAATATCATTTGTGCTATCTCCTGCTTTTTCACTGAGTTCAATCAAAGTTAATTTATTCTTTGCCCCATCTACAGCTGCTGTATCAATTTATCATGATCTCATGCAATTTTAAAGAAATCTTTCTTTTCATGATCACTAACCAAAGCGTGTTTTCTATATTTGAGATCCTATCTTCACATTGAGTTAATCTTCTGTGGATACTTTCAATGGAATTTGTCTCCTGGAAATCTCCTTGAATCTGCCTTATGGATTCCATTTTGTTCCTATGCTGAGAATTGGTGGGTTGCTTTATTGTTAGTATTTAGGATCCTTAGGAAATGACTATGGTTCTGAGTTATTTTCCAGGGGTAACTCATCTGTACATCTTAAGTCTGTTGTAAGATTCTGTCTCTTCAGTTTGTTGAGGATGAGAGGTTGCTGCCTTTGCGAAAGATTCCAGGTTCTGGTTTTTTGCCACTGTGCTACAGTATTGTCTGAGACCCTTAGTCAATCTTAAGTCTTGAAATGCCATGAAGAACAACTGTTTAGCAAATTGTGTGACTTTTCTTTATAGTTTTACCATCAGCAATGGCAATAAAATTGAATACATTTCAGAAAATGACAAACTGAGCTAAATTTTAATTTTCTACCTTTAACCATATAAACTAGGCTTGTGGTTATATATCAGAACCTTAAAAAAATTATATGTAATATACAGGTCCTTAATATGTCAAGTTTTCTCTCAGGGGTTAAAATTTAAAATGGATTAAGGCAAAAAATAGGCAAGTGGAAGAGAGAAAGATTAGAAGTAAGGCTGGAAGACAAAGGAGATCATGCTAACATTTGGAAAACTGGTGCAGAAACCTGGAGGGAAAGAGAGAAGTAAAAATAAAAGGAAGAACAGCACAGAACCACAACCACAAAGAGGCTAGAAACCATATTCACATTCATATAAAAACAAAATAAAAAATGAGAAAAACACAAAACCAAAAATGAAAAGCAACATCACAATGACAATAACAAAAAACCCCAAAACAAACAAACAAAAAAAAAAAAAACCAAGTAAGAGATAAAAAAAAACAAAAAACAAAAAGGAAAATATCCACCTGCAGATATGTCTCTGCTGTCACTAGTAGACAATGCGTGGTGGTAGAGTCCAAATCTGTTGTGATTTATCCCAGAAAGCAGTAACTTTTTGTAAGAGTGGTGCATAATCTTAGAGCCTGCAACCTTCTGGCTGAGGTAAGACTCCTTTAGCCTGTAGCATACCTTCCTCAGGCCTGAGCCCAGCTAGGAGCTACCAGCTCAGTCCATAGGTACTCTGAGTTCTGAGTTCAGTCAGGCACTTTCCAAGATGCCTCTTTGCTAACCACTTTTACGTGGAACTACTGAGCTCTCAGCACTCACTGCCAGCTAATGCAGTCCTTCATGTCCACTGCTCCTTTTTTTTTTCCATTTATTTTTATTTTATTAAAATACAAATGTCAATCAGACAGTTTCAAGACACCTTAACCATACAGAGTCGATGAATTAATACATTGCAAACTGTTTTCATAACGTTTTGGTACTGTACAAGGTGCATACATGAAATTATATTTACAGGTTTTTTTATAGCTGAATTATATCAAAGATTCAATA
>PVKA01024088.1:0-34718 GCA_004027165.1 Ctenomys sociabilis
TATATATACTACAAAATGGTCCTTTCATTGAATGTACTTATAAAGTGTTATTAGCTTAATGAAAATACCCATAACATGTACAAAAGGATGAATTTTTACAGCATTATAATTTCAGATGGATATGATTATATGTAAGTGAAATACAGTTTTAATGAATAACCTTATAACTAAATGACAATAATTGCATGGGAGAACATGTTTCAGTAAGTCTTCTTCCATACTGGATTGTGCTAGAGTTAAAAAGTATATTTAATGTTAAGAAAAAAGGCAGCAAATACATTTGCACTAATTAAAAGGTCATTTAAATCATCTTTATACTAAAACATCTCATTTTTATAGGTTAAATTATAAGTGTGCAGTCTAGAAATCCAGAAATTTGTTAGGAAAAGTAAAAATGTAAGGTGACACAGTGTGGTATGTAGCTCCAGCCCTGTCCTCTGGTGGGCTGAGCCGGCCAGAGTCTGGGCGTGATGGCGTACTCCTGTAATCCCATCGCTGGGCAGGCTGAAAACAGGAGGATCACTATGAGTCCGAGCTGTGTAGTGAGGCCCTGTACAAAAAAAAAGAAAAGAAAAAGTAGGATGAAATCGCTTCTAATGAGCTATATCATATTAAGAATAAACCTGTGGCCAGGGATATGGCTCGGTGACTTAAGCTCCTGCCTGGCAAGTGCAAGCTTCTGAGGTCCATCCCGAGAACCAAAAAAAGAAAAAGAAAAAAGAAAAAAAAAATGGTTCATTTTATTAGGTTAAATTTATAAGGCAAAAAGTTGTGTATTAGGCAAACATTTTTTCACTTATTTAAAGATAATATTTTACCTAATTATCTTCTAGTTGTCCAGATGCCCAGAAAGCTCAAATACAGTGTACACCTTTAAACCCTTATGATCGCGGTGTTCTGCCCAAAGTAGGGAGATCAATGAACCATGAGAAACAAAGGCTTCCTATCACTTTTGCTTACTGTTAATATTTTAAGGAGGTACAGTGCTCAGTGGTGAGAAATTCTGGCTGTTACTCTATACCTAGGAGAAGGCCACCAGGGCACAAAGTTTTCCTTTCATAGAAAAAAAGGAAAACATGATTCAGCGAGAGATGTTAGGCTTTGGAGGAGGGTTTGCACCAGAGAAGAAGCGAACTAAGAACTCAGAGTTTTCACTCCAACTGCTGATGCCTAATCTGGAAAATATTGCCATGGCTTCTTCATTCCTGAAGAAGAACACGAGCTGTACAACTCCTGAGAAGAAAATCTATTCAAACACAGATACTTAAGTGTATGATCAATTATAAATGCATATTTATAAATTATTTGAATTTGTTTTTCCAGAGTTATGAACAGGCAACCTTCTCTCCAGGAACTTCTATATGTCTAATTTTTATCCCTTCCACAAAGAGAAGCAAATCAGCTATCATTTTGCTGATTGTTGATTTACACATTTTTCCTACATAGCCTTTCTTCAGTTTTTTTCTAAGTGTGGTAGTGACACAATATATATATATATATATATATATATATATATATATATATATATATATATATATATACAATAAACTCCTAAATCTATGTAAGGTTAGAGTTATTCTACATGCACAGCTCTAACTGGGAGCATCGCCAGGTGTGACTGAAAGTGTTAGTGCTAGCAGCAAGTTTCTCCCCTTCTTCCTGGACACACTGTAAGACATATTTCTCAGAGTGTGCAGGTAGGTCTGTCCTGCTGGCCAAAGCAGTGTGGTACAATCAAGGAACCAACTTTCAGAAGGGAACTGTGCACATTCGCTCCTGCTCTCTGTGCTCTTTCTTTGCTGTTTCCCTAACCAAATGCAGAGGATTGCAATAAGGACATCAAGGCTTTGTAAGAGATTCAGGGAAGGGACCTGGGTTGCTGAAAGCAGGACAGAGGCATCCTTTCACTTCCACAACCTCCCTAGACTCTGAGGTGAGCAAGACATAAATCTTCACTGAGTAACCAATATTCTAACTAGTTTGAAAATTCAGAAAGTACTGGTGCTTTCCACAGTCTCTGTAGTTTGACTCTTTGCCCCTCTTTAGGAAAAGTGAGTTGGAATAAAAGGCAGCTGACACTGGCATATAAACTCCAGTGTCTTCCTCTTGCCACCTAAGCACGGACAGTGAGAGATCTGTGCAGCTTCCACAATGCTCCCCTGAGGTCTAGATTCATTTATTACCAGAGGCTAAGCAATAACCATTTGAAAAATCTAGAAACTAAGCCATGACTTTGACTCCGATCCACTACAAATTAGAACTGGCTTTCTTACAGTAGAAGACAGTGTCTGCAGCTGAGAGACACCAAAATTAAGCAATGTACAGCCAACCAGGGCTTATCATCTATGATTAATCACTGGACACAGTGATCGAATATACATTTATATACCTTCATGTATATGTCTAACATAACAGTTGCTAAGTATCTTCACATCCTATACTGATACTGACAGCAAACACAACTTGTTGACTTACTCAGTCTGGCTTTAAAAGCAATATTGATGAAAAACTTCTAAGAATTTTGAACTATTTAAGTTCTACTGCTTAATAATAAGATTTATTTTATAATAATAAAGTCATTTTATTACAAACAAGTTTTATTACAACTATGCAAGACTAAACTTTCTTTCTTTCTTTTTTTTTTTTTTTTTTTTTTTTGTGGAACCAGGTATTGAACTCAGGCCCTTGCGCTTGCCAGGGAAGTGCTTATTCCACTGAGCCATTTCTCTGGCCCCGAGACTGTATTTCTAAGCAGCAAAGTACACAAATAAAAAGGGGCTGCTGGACTTTCCTAAGAAGAAATAAGGACAGGGTCTACAGGTTCTCACTATGTAGATTGAAGTCATAGTGATTCTTCTGTTTTCAGCCTCACAAGTGCAGGTATTACAGGAGCGCGCCAACACGTCCGGTCTCAATTGCCATTTTAGCGTGCCCCAAGGGCCAGGCCGGCACCCCACAATGGGGACCGAACCCCAGCCACTGCACTCTGCCTAAGCAAGCACTTTAGAATGCTCAGCTATCAGGCCAGCCCAAGAGGAGAATTTTAATTCCTAGTTTTTCCCTCTAAAACATCAATTACTTCCTTGTATAAAACCCTTGCACAATGTAACTTTAGAGAATTTATAAATAAATCTTTGGAGGAAGTGCTATCTAAGGTATAGACACATCTGACTTTTTTATATATTAAAATATAAATACAATATTGCATTGCAATTATACATGATAATTAGGATTTATAACATTGTATCATATACAGTATGTTATACATATATTCATATATATATATAAGTATTCAAACTAGTTTGAAGTTTCAATGTAGAATAATACTAATTTAATTATATAGTCTATATTTTAGATTATTTGCTTTAATATATTTCTCTTTCCTAAAATGATTTAAAAGCATTAATAGCACTCTATCAGAAATTTTTATTTATGGGTGGACAAAAGGGACCAATAGTAGCTTGCATGTTTGTATCAAAGGCCACCTTAATCTCTTCTAACTGTATTATCACTCCACAACACACAGGTTCTTAGCAGTGTCTGTGGTTATAGCACTTTTGTATCTAAAGAGTGCCTTACTGTCCTTGTTGGAAGTCTTTGACTGCTAAAAGAATTTTATCAACAGTGTAAATTAAAAATAACCTTCAGGAGGCTTTCAGATATGAGTAGGCTTTTGGGGGCAGCTCTTTAAGGAAAACTGAAAAAGATGAGCTAGTCACCAGGCACCAAGCTGAATTATTTAAGTGTGGTGAGTTCAATCTCCTTTTATGCTACTTTCTCATCAAACATTGATTGAAATGTCATTAAAATAAGGAATGGCTAAATACATGAGTGTTATCCGAGTTACTTCATTGTCTATTATCTCAGAAGATCAAGTGATTTCCTAATGGGTGCTGATCTGAGAGACCTTCTTTTGCTGCCTATTCTGGTTGGCACTGATACACGAATTCAAGATGCTCAGATCCTAGGCAGCCTGGCTGGAGGGAGAGTGGCTGAGTCAAAACTGACCACGGGATAATTGAAAGCCTAGTCTGTTCACTGTGTGCTTCTACTGGATCCCATTATTATTCCAGGAATGATGTAAACTTTTTTAATGTTATTATGCACTGTTGAATTGAGCAATGAGAAAATGCTCTGCATATTATAATGCGGTATTCTGAAAATTAGATTTTACTCTGTGTGATTCATCTTTGTATATTTTGACAACAAAAAATAGCCCTCAGAATCAGGCTCTCTGTGAGACACAGACACAGACACAGACACACACATACTCACACACACACACACACACACACACACATTACAGAAATCCATCCATTAGATACGCTGGGGTAATTTGGTTCATCTACTGGGTTCTCAACAGATTCACAAAGCTTTCTTCTAATTTCAGGTATAGCGTCACGTGTACCATGTGGGTGGTGTGTCCATTTTATTTGCTAATGGTAGGTAGATATGGTTCAATACTCTCCTCCTGGGTTCCCAAAACCTTTAAATTTGAGGTGCTTATACTAGCACATGAAAACTGAATTCAGCAGGTTGTATGTTTAGAACACTAACATCCTAACCACAATCTACACAAAAATGAGTAAATGGAATCACTTATGTTTTATGTTAGATCTCAAATCAGATAGCAGCTTATGCACTGATGTCTTGATAGAAATATACTTACAAGTATTCAGTTGCATATTTTATGATGTAATAGACTCAAAATCAGTTACTACAATCTCCAACCGCATGAATTTCCTCTTAACAGTGCATTCACATTTCTGTCCTCTAGCAGTAGATAAAGATGCATTTATATTTGAATGATATTTAACATGTTATTCATAATAAATGGAGATGATCTGAGCAAGTACAGCTACAGTTTGAAACAGTGTCTTCTTTACAATGCTACATTTATTAAAATAACTTTTTAAGAAATATTTTAATTACGTGAAATTAAAAGTTAGAACCTATGAGCCCTTGACAACCTTTAGAATTTATACCATGCAGTATCAGGCAAATACTAGCTAAATATAAAAGAGAGCTACTTATGACTCTATGAATATAACATTTTTATAATAGAAGTTTTAATACATTTTTACAACAAAAAAATGAAATCAAAGAAACAACATATGTTTATATATATATATATATATATATATATATATATATATATATATATATATGAATGCTAGCAATCATTTATTGATCTTAAAAATTGCAAGATTATTTGCATGTGAAATTCTACTTGATTGGGCAAAATATTTGAAAATTGGTATTAAAACATTTCCTGTAAAAACTGAAAGGACAGATATTTAATGACACTCACAAGCATTTCCAAATTGTGAGAGACAAAAGTGTCTGAACATGTGCACACCTTTATAGGCCTGAGGTACAATAGCTGTGTTCTTACTACTCCCCCTGCTCTGCTACCTAACTTAAAATCAACCAGCTCTATAATGAAAATCTAATGTACTTTGTGTTTTGTTTTTGAAACATAATATTTTTCTTAAATATTGAGAGCATAAGGTGAGGAAGAGCACGAATCAAGGGTCTGAAAGTGAGCAACCCTTATTGAGCTGTTTACAGCTAAGAGTCCATGTCTATGACATTTTATAAAATTACCTTGAAATGAATTATGGCTGGAAAATAAAACCAAATTATAACAAATCTCATTATTTTCATGCCAGTTAGAAGAACTTCAGTATGTAATCTATCCTAGATTTTTAGAAACAATGCAAGTTTTGGGAAATTTTCACCCCATCATCATTGCCATTCAGATCATGAGACGAAGTTTACCATAGAAATTGAACACAAAAAATAAGTTAGGAAATTTACATGTGAACTACTAAATGTTTGAAATGCTTTCCTATTCACAGAGAAAAAGATGCTTCCATGGCTATGTATAAGATTTAAAAACAACTTGGTGGTTTTGGTAATAAGTATACTGGGTAGTTTTGAATATGTTATTTGTTTAATTATGACAACCATTGTACAGTAATCTAAAATTTTACCTTCTCATGTCTGAAATTAATGACTAACATTATAGAATGTGTTGGTGGAATGATAATATAAATATTTTTAAATATAAGTGTGAAAACAAGAAGCAGATTTAACTATGAATTATTTTGATTAATAAAATTCAGTAGACGGGACTTTAATTTGATAAAAGGCAAATTAAATAACAGCAATGATTATTCTTCTTTCTTCTTTCTTAAAACAGCAATTCTTAGACCTCTGGTTTATCTTTGTTCTCTTTCTTATAGGTGAGTTTGTCTATGTAAACATAAATATTCTGTGCTGCCAAAACAGTTTACTTTTCTCCAATATTCTTATTTTTTTTCTAGGAGCCTGGTACTTTTTCAAAATTTGCATTTTGTTCTTATTCTTTTAAATGTATTTAGTATGGAGTGTACAGGGCCTCACCATGTAGGTCGGACTCCTAGCGTTGGGATTACAGGCGCGCACCACCACACCCAGTCTCAATCACCGCCTCAGCACACCCACCGGGGATCAAACCCTGATCACTAAATTCTGCCCAAGCAGGCACTTTAGTCTGCTGAGCTATCTGGCAGCCCCCATTCTTATTTTTTTAAAAATATTCCAAATTGTTCCTTTTCTATTTTCTTCCTCCCTTCCTTCCTCCTTTCCTTCCTTCTCTCCTTCCCTCCTTCCCTCCTTCCCTCCTTCCTCCCTTCCTCCCTTCTTCCCTTCCTCCCTTCCTCCCTCCCTCCCTTCCTTCTTTCCTTCCTTCCTTCCTTCCTTCTTTCCTTCCTTCCTTCCTTCCTTCCTTCCTTCCTTCCTTCCTTCCTTCCTTCCTTCCTTTCTGTTTTTGTTTCTTTCTTTGTATTTGATATAGGGTCTCACTACACAGCGTGGACTAGTAGTGAGCCTCCTGTCTCGGTCTCCCCAGCACTGGGATTACAGGTGTATGCCACCATGCTAGGACTCATTGTGCAATTCAGCGCACCCAAGGGTGAGGCCAGTGTGGCATGACGTGCCCAGCCTTGAACTACAGTCCTGCATATGCCTAAGCAGGCACTTTGTCAGCTGAGCTATCTCACCAACCCTTCCTCTTCTATTTTGTAGCATATTCAATTTCTTTCTTAAATCTCGAATCCTTTAATAAAATAAAATTCTCCTTGCCTTCCTTTATCCCACACCATTGTGTCTGCAACAGCTAAACATGTGCATCATAGTTCACTATTCTCTCCAGTGTCTCTGGTATCAACCATGGTATCTATAAAAATCAATAAGCAAAAGCAGAATCATTGTATCTTTCCAGGCAACATAAAGGTTTTAAGAATGTATATATTAAATGGGAGGGCTGAGAACACAGGTCATAGACAGTGCACCTTCCTAAGATAAGTGCGGAGGCCCTGGTTCTGAGCTCCAGCAACAAAAAGGAGTGAGTGAGTGAATAATAAAACATATCAAAGGACGCATGTATATAAAACTTTTGTTTGTGCATATGAAAATGAGTATTGAATGCAATTACAATTTTTATCTTTTATGCTTATTTTAATTTATAAAGAATAAATTAATATTTCTAGGAGAAGGTTATTCATTTGTTCAGAGTTACCAACATGCAGATAAAATGTACTGCTGAGACCAAAATACCTATATGTGGCAGGAATGCAGAGAAAGCTCACAAATATGAATCTCAACATGAACTTCCTTTACAAACAGGCTATATCCTTCAGTTTGTGTGTTTAAAGTTTATCAAAAGACACAGAAGTTAGGTCTGGCCAAATAACTCAGTGGATTAAAGTACCTGCGAGCAGGTGCAGGGGCCAGGAGTTCAATACCCAGGCCTGCCTTGCCAGCCCTGGCCCCAGAGTGCTCTGAGAGGGCCATTGAGACTGGGTGTGGTGGCAGCCTCCTGTAATCCCACCTGCCTCTAATCCCAGGAGAATCACTATGAGTCTGATCTAGTAGTGAGACCCTGAACACCCTGTAGATCCTTCACTAAAATACAGAAAAAAAAGACACAAAACATAGGGCAAAGAAAGGAGCATTCAAATACCGAATTATTACCTAACTGAACCACATTAAGAGATTTGACTGAATGAATTTAACCTACAAGGGAAAATTTAAAGATTCTTAATCAATTTGAAACATAGATTCTTTGCCAGCTCTTCTATAGCCTATTCTAGACAAAAATAAACAAAACCCCCCAAAAAGTCTGCATTTATATATAATATGAGAAATCTTTCCAATGGAATTGTTATGTGTTGTTATAGAAGTCAACCATCAGATCCTCACAGTCATCACTCTTGAAACTTTTATTCTTTACAAGTTGTCTACTCTTGGTTTTCTCTGTAACTTAATGATTACGGGGAAATCATTTTCATGATTTCATGTGATTCACTTCAAAATGGCCCTACGTGTCCAAATGGACCGAGACTGCCTACCTTCAAATCCTGTTCAGGAACCCTAATCTCAGGTCAGTGAGATAGCTCAGCAGTCTAAAATGCCTGCTTAGGCAAGCTTAGACAGGGCAGGGGACCACCCAGCCCTGGTGGCTCCCCAGCACCACATACTGCGCCAGCTCTGCCCTCCAGGTGGGCCGAGCCAGCCAAAAATAAAAAGAACCATGATCTTCAAATCTGAAGGTGTGTAAATCGGAGATCAGAGGACACGCAAATATTGCATCTTAAACCTCATTGAATCTACTGAAGAAATAATGATTTCTTCCTATAAAATACAGATATTTGGAAATAGATATTCTAGCTAGTGTGACCATTTACTTTTAATTCAGCCTAGATGCCCTGTCCTCCTAAAGACTTAATGATTACAGGGATAGTAATTACACTTATTAGGTATACAACACTGAAAATAAGAAAGCAACTAGATCCTTGATCCAAACTTTAATTCATTACGGGCTCAGTTTCCTCAGCTGTAAAATGAGAGGATTGGACTAGAGTGTGAAAAACAGCTCATCCTGTTTCATAGGATTTCACCCCACAAACATCCCAAAATGTAGCGCTGTATTAATAGAGTTGAAAGCGATGAATGTAGTGCTTGTAGAGTTTTATGTAGGACTTAAATACTTACTAGGATAGGGTGTTTCTTTAGGCTTTTTTTTTTTTTTTCCTTTTTTGCTGCCTTGAAAGGCCAGAACCAAAACCTTTGCAGAGTTCTTAGAATGAGCCTTACTTTTTTTTTTTTTTTTTGGTGGAACTGGGGATTGAACTCGGGCCCTTGTGCTTGCCAGGGAAGTGCTTATTTCATTGAGCCATCTCCCCGACCCCAAATGAGCTGTACTATTGGTTTTATGAATTCAGTTAGTTTTACAGGCTTGCTTTGTCTGTATGCATAGAAAATGCTTCTTAAACTTTTAGTTCATCCTGAAAGGAAGTGGGGTTCAGCACAAAGAAGCCCACACTTTCCACCATTGTATTGCTCCAGTGCACTAACATTTAAGTTTCCTTTTCAAAATAACCTTAGGTTATTGGTTCTAGGTTTTTGACAGAAGGGATTTTTTTTAGTGAAATGTGAAGCTGAGTTTTTCTTTAAATGAAATAAATGTGAATATATGCAGGAATTTTTTGTTTACTTTTTCTTAATGCTTTGATCTAGAATTTTTGTTTAGAGTTTTATTTGCTTTGCTTTGACTTGGTAAAATAAGTATTCAAAGTTATGATTCCATTGTGTTTTATTTTACTTATCATTTATTCACAGATTCATGGATTTTACCTTTTTGGGTGGACCAACTGTTTATAAAAATCTAGAGACAAAGGAAATTGTTTTCTTTAACATAGGCTGCTATAACAGAATACCTAAAAACAGTGAAATCATAAACAACTAGAATTTCTTTCTCATGGCAATATAATTCTTCCCTGGAACCTAGCAGGTGTTCTAAGTACTTGGGGGAAGGAGAGATTGACTTTTCATACTTTCAGGAAGCAAGTGGGAGAGTGATGTGAATTGGAAGAGAAATTAAACATAATGAATCAGATTTCGTTTTTATGTATTAATATTATTGAGAAAGAAGTAGCAGTGAAACAGTTTCAAAACAGGTTGAATCAGGCTTTGTGTATGTAAGGACTGAAATGATGAATAAAGCAGCTGTTCAGGTCGAATACCGCCTTCTGAAGTACTTAGACCAGTGAAAGGAGAGAGTGAGTATACATCTTGCTTAAACTTGAGATTGAATATGAAGTATTAACTGGGCTTTCTTGCAAGATTAGTGTATCTTGCAAAAAAATCTATGAGAAAAAGGCCAGAAAGTAGAAAGGATATTCATAGCAGCTGTTTGCATGAGACTGGAATATTAGCTTATTTGACCTTCAGAATTTCCCCAGTACCAGTACCTCAATTTCTTTCTTTCTTTCTTTCTTTTTTTTTTTTTTTTTTTTTTTGTGGAACCGAGGATATGAACTCAGGCCCTTGCACTTGTCAGGGAAGTGCTTATTCCACTGAGCCATCTCCCTGGTACCTTGATTTCTTAAGACCAATTCCACCACACTTAAATTTTATACACTGAATGAATAGAAGGTTATGAAAGACCATTGTATCAAGCTGTTAAAGAATTTACTTTGGTATTTTCTACTTCCTGTTGCTCCCCTTTTTCTATATATGTTATTTATTAAAAAATGCACAAGTATTTTAAACATGTGAATAAGAATTTGAGTTATAACTGTAGTATTATTATTATATCATGCAGTTTCATAGGGCATATATAAAGTGAAATAACACTAGTAGGTTATCAAAATGGTGTGAAAGAATATAATAATCAGTGTTCCAATGTAATGGAGAAATCTGAAAGCTAGAAAACCTTACTAAGCATATTTGACAGGTTTTCCTGTAAGTGATGTGGATAAAGGATATACATGAAATAAAGGAAGAAAAAATAACTAAAGAAGAGAGAACTGAATATTAACTGAATTCCATCTTATTACAGTTCAATATATTACAAAGGAAGCAGCACAGCACCTGCTGTCAAACTCTGAGATCTGGGATTTTGGTCAAGAGATTTCTGAGTCTCAATTTTCTCAATTGCAATGTAGGGGTAGGATCTCTGAGCTCAGAATGTTCGCAATTACTGAAATCAGGAAAACATTTTTTTCTCATAAATGAGCCAAGGTGGCTACCTCCTTGCTGTTATCATTTTAGTACATTAAATATGCTTATATGCATTGTCAATATTTATGATTATAGAAAATATATTCATTTCAAGGCATTTCTTAGTAGTTACATTACATTATAAAATTTCTTTAAATTTCTTTTCATAAATACATATTCGTAAATCACCCCATTGATAGTCACCTTGTTCTCAATATATGAAAAATATGTCTGTATTGAAAGCATGTTTTCTGGAAACACATAACTACGTGATTTGCAAAGTGCACAGCTAGTAGGTCTTGTAACCTCACAGCGTTCTCTTTCCCCTCTTCCCCGGCAGCACACCTCGCCCGTTCTTGGTCACCAGTTGCATAGAAACATTTTGGCTTTAAAATACTATCTATGTAAATGCTTCTGCCACAGCTGGACAAGATGCTTTCAAGAGCTTTTCTGTTTCCTGTGCGGAGAAGCAGCCTTCCCCTAACGACTGTTTCCCATCCTTACCCACAAAGACCTACCTTCGTAACCACTGTTTCAACGGTTTCTCACCACTTCCACCTTTCTATAGAACATCACATTTGGAAGGGGGTGCATAAATATTTGTTCACTGGGCTGTTCACTCTGATAACATCTCTTGGGACCTGCACTTTGAAGTATAATTCTCATCCGGACCATGAAATGCAACTGTCAAATATTAGTAGTAGCACCCAAAATGAAAACAACCTTTTTCTTTTTTCTGTAAGTAATGACAAGATAACTATTAACTTTGCTGTCTTTGGAAATAGAAATCTCTACATTTTTCTAAAATTCACAATGTGAATATTTCATCATTTTTTCCGGTTAACTTTTCCAAAATATAAATAGAAATAGAAAGTATGCTTTATTGGTGAATATATGTGTTTTATTAGCAACTTTAGGCTTAAAACAAAAAAATCATATCGACAAACTTGGTGGCATAAATTAAATTTTAAAAGAGAATTCTAAGACCTTTTCCCATTAAAATATATTGCTAAAGCATTTAATATTAAAATTTTCCTATAGAATAAAAATATCCATATTTATTATTAGCTGTAAAACAAATTATGAGTATTTGTTACATTCCTTATAAGAGAAGATTTTAATAGTTGCAAAACTCATGATTAATTTACACTATTTTTTAAAATACTAAACCTATTTTAATTGTTTTTATGAATCAATTATAAATATTCAAAATTATTTACGTATATTAACATTGATATCTATGTTCTTATTTTAGAGCCTTTGTTTTTACAATATCCAATTCTATCACATTTTAAAATGAGATTTCACCTTAATAGTGTTTGAATAGAAACATTTGGTAAATGGAAGATCTGTTATGCCTAAAAGTTACCCCCCTCCCTAACTGTACACACTGGTAAACAATATGTAGAGAATAAAAGTGCTAAACAAATATGACTGTATCATGACAAAAGGAAGAATTGTGAATTAATGTTTATTACTTCTAAAAACACTGGAAAGAGTAGACCAAGGTATACTCATTTTTTATAACACTAAAAGATGCTCCACATAAACTAGAAACATGTCAATTCCCACTGTCTAACGAAAATGGGAATTTCTTGCCAAAGTATAAGTAAGCAAATTTCTTCTCTAGAGGTAAATTTCATAGACTTTTTTCCCACTATGTTCTTCATTTATTTTTTAAAAGAGACTACAAAGTGGCATTAAAACAATAATTACAAATGATACAGATTTTCACTAAATAAAATAATATGAATTTCAGCATTTGTTCTGTTGCAGTGTTGTCTTCAAATTAGTTCATATCACCAGATATAGGAAAGAAAAATTGGAAGCAAAAATAAAAAATAGATAAGAAAGTGAGAAGAGAGAAAAAGGAAAAATAATTTAAAAAAGAAGACAAGCAAGTTAACCATTAGCTGCTCCTTTCCATAGACCAGCAGAGATGTACATACAGTTGTCCCCACCGTCTTGCCTACACACGTAGCTGTATCTCTTTCCCCTACTCCCTCTCCTGTTCTCAGCTTGTTAACAGGACAGTGCACAGTGCTATATATATATTGCTTAAGCCACATCTTGAACTATGAGACACCTTTTACACTCTATTAATATGTAACATGATTATTAACAAATTAGAATTTAAAAATCTGCTGTTGTTTATATTTGCATGCATTTCTATAATCACTGTGACTTTTTGGTTTCATAATACTTCTCTGACTTTTCTTTCGCAATGTCACCACTCTGATGTGGACCTTTTCTTCTCTACCCACATTAGTTTCTCTTCTTGTTCCATCCTATAAATTTCATGCTACGAATCTTTCCAATGAAGTCCTAATAAAGTCACAAGCTTTCTCTGAGCATTTAGCATGGCTTCTTTTACTAACATTAAATGTTTTTATAATGTAATCTGATATTCAAGGGTATCTATAGTGCAATCTACACCATTTATTTTTAAGGATATCATTTCATGGCTCATCTGTTTAAGGAATTGAGCTGATCACCAAACATGATAAGGCTTTCATTCTCTGATCTTTCATTCATATTGTTCTTCTGTCTGGAATATGTTAAACCAACCTGTTTCTTCTGAAATCCATTGCATTCTCTGGCTGTCATATAAATGAGATTTCCAAAATAACATTCAGATGACTTCAACTGGACATAAAACTGCACAAATGTACATTGTATTTGTATCTAATTGCCTCAGCTCCTGTGAAAACTGTAAAATGTTTTAGAATGAGGGGTATGCTCTGGGCAAGGGAGAAGTTTCTGTGAGAAAGCTTATAAATCAGCTCTAACATGTGGTTAGCTATATGAGAAATGGATGCAGGGGCATTCCTCTGGTTAGAGTTTGTTGCTATGATAATTAGTAGTGACTACAGCTCTTAAAATGTAAGATTCATTGTTTTAAGGGTAGTATGATTCTTGCATATTATCATGAACAGAACAGCTTTTACGACTTGATTAACTTCCATTTTCTCAAAATTCATGCAACTTTAGAATTATTTTAAGACTACTTTACATGCCTTCATATTTTAAAAATTATTTCAATTAAAAAAAATTTTGCTCTGTCCCAAAGAAGCGAATGTTCGACTCCTCCTTTTCCTGGTGCTCTTATGGTCCATCAGGCTTCTAAACCTTAGTATCCCAGAATAGGTATCTTAACCCTAAAGACATCCTCTGGTTGTAAACTTGAGTGCAACCATACCTAAAATTTCTCTATTTATGATCGTAATGCATTCTGTGAGTTAAAATTCTTCTTAAGATAGTGGTAACGACTCAGGCAAGGCAGTCAAACCTTAAGTCATGTAAGAATTGAGAGACTGTTTTATCTTTAACATCATTTGTTCATTAGAAGAGAAGTAAGGATATACACAAATACAAATCGGTATTTCTAATAAATAATGCTAAACTATAAGCTAAGCCTTCAAAACAGTCTATGTTCTATTCGAAAGAGTAGAAATATAGACATACCGAGGAGTATTTATAGGTTGTTTATATTTAGGAAACTTTAGAAAGTAGATTATGCTAACTTTCTGATATCAAAATCCTCTCTTGGAATGAGTGTTAGAAAGACCTCCCTCACCTTTTAACCTTCCCTCAGAATTCATCTTGCTTCATATAAAGTGTAGGTGTAATGAAGCAAATGTTCGTACTACAAAGGCTTTTATTCTTAATTCAAAACTATTTTGATATGAGTGAGCTAATTATATATGGATTTTTGGATCATCTAAGAAAGTTGGCTAGAGAACATAAATTACAGTACACTTAGATTACACCTAGCAAAACTTTCTGCCTCTCATCTTGAGATTATATATATATATATATATATATATATATATATATATATATATATATAAATGTGGCAGTATACACACATACACATATATGTCCTGCTAATGCTACTAATGTGAACAGAGGTTATTTATCAGCTGTAATAAGTTTTGAAACCTCATGAACTTTACATAAATAGCTGCTATTTGACTTAATGGTTTTAATGATTTCAGATGCCAGGATAGTCAGTACTGCCACAATAGGAAATTTGGGTTGAGAAGATTACTTCCCTTTAGGCTTTTTCACTAGGGATACCAGTTTGAATCAAAGAGAAAAGTACTTTGTGAAACTCATTTTCAAAACTGGATTATGGTAAAGGGCAGCCTCTGGGAAATCTAAGGATAATTTAAATGATTTCACTAATGAAAGGGCTGCTATCATTACATAAAATTAGTCATTTCTTATAACTATGTTAGAATACATTGTAGTTTAAAAAAAATTCAAACTACTTGGCATTGTTTTGCTGAATTATTGGAATGTTATAAACTATTTGAACATAAAACCAGAGAATGAAATGGCTAAGATAAGTTTCTAATTAAATCAAAATGAGACTTTAAGATCTAAGTTTTTATGAGATTTTGGCGAAAAGGGCCAGCTGTGGACTAATGCACCTGATTAGGGAGGATACAGTTGCTAGGGTTTGATCCTGGCTTGCTGTGCCTGCCCCAACCTTGGGGCATGCTGAGACGATGCTTGAGACTGAGCGTGGTGGCCCGCGCCTGTAAGACCAGTACTTGGGAGGTTGAAAGCAAGAGAATCACTATGAGTCTGATCTTCATAGTGAGACCTTATAGACCCTGTACCAAGTACATTTAAAAAAAACAGATTTTGGCCAAGCAGCACATGAAGAGACACTGGTGCTTTACGGTAGGCATGGCATGTTATACAAGCGTTGATAGACATATACAGCAAATACTTAAATAATAAAATATGTTACAGTGAATCACACATTGCATGAGGCCCAGTCACAACAGTTTCCTAGCTTCCAACACATCTATTTCATTGTTCTTATCACACTCTGAGGCAGTTCTGGAAGTACAGTTTCATGGTTATTCTTTGTGATGCTTAATCTGAACTACTGGAAATGTTTCTGCTGGATAGTATCCAACAAAAGGCAGGTTTGCAGAACGTTACTATGTGTTCTCATCCACTATTTTTCCATATTTGGTGCAATGGAACTCTGGCTGTTCTCCAAAGTCAAAATGACCACAAAGGTAAACACTTTTAATTGATTGAGGTGGCAAAGCAGCCATATCAGGGTAACTAAAGATGCACACAAAAGAGGAGCTCTAGAGGAGCTTCGAAAAGTGGCAAGGACAATGAGATAATCGTGTTTGGAGTGGCAGTACTGTGAGGGGCATCGATGCAATACATCTCATACCATAAATATTCACCATCATTTTCAATTACAGAATAACGGTAAGGTGTTTTGACCATTACATTTCTGGAAAACTGCATATCATCTAATCCCTGTGCTGTATAATAATAGCCAAGAAGAAAAATAAAATTGATAAAATAAGTGAATTAACAGCTCGGATGGCACTTTTATTTTTAGTAATGAATAAAAACTAATTTTAAAATTCAAAAATGCAAACACGTTTTGAGGAACAGCAAAGTCTCAACAAAGGTATTTTACTCAGTCGCCAGTCTGTAAACATTATTATACTCTTGCAAGAATAATTACAAGAGAAAAAGCTGTTGATTACTGAAAGCTATGGAAACCCTACTTGAACCCTATGAAAGTTATTTCTACATTACACAATTAGCTTTAATTTCAGATCCACTTATACTACCTCATCTAAAAAACATTCAATTGTAAAAAGGTAAGTGCAACAGTGAGAAAAGATGTCAAACTGTTTTGCCAGTGAGATAGCTCAGTGGTCTAAGAACCTGTGTAGGCAAGTGCAGGGACCAGGGCTTGATTCCTGGTACCACATGGCATGCAGGCCCTGGCATCCTGGGTGCTGGAAAGGTGAGACAGGAAGATCACTTTGGTATGAATTGTTTAGTGAGACCCAGGCTGAGACAGCACTATGAGTCTAAACTGCATAGCGAGACCCTGCATCAAATAAATAAAAAGATGCCTACCTGTGAAAGTCACTTAAATATCTCTTTTAATGACATGTCTTTAATGAAAATTGAGATAAGATTCTCAGAATAAAATCTCAATATTACTCATTCAAAGTGGAAACCAATGGGCTGGCCAGACAGCTCAGTGAAGTAAAGCCCCTGCTGAGTGCAGACACAGGGACTGGAGTTCGATTCCTGGTGTGTGTTACTGGCCCCACCTCTGGAGCATGCTGAGACAGTGATTGAGACTGGGTGTAGTGACATGTCCCTATAATCCCAGTGCTTGGGAGGCTGAAAACAGGAGAATCCTTGTTAGTTTGGTCTGTGTAGTGAGACCCTGTAGACCCTGTACTAAATACAAAAACCAAAAAAAAAAAAGAAAGAAAAAGTGGAAACCAAAATTATATCCATTTGTCCTTCACAGATCATCCTCCAGTTTTTAAAGCATACCTTTGAGAGTTTTACCAATTTCTTAGTAATGTGCATAGTTTAGTTTCACCTTTGGTTCAAGCCATTTTTAGTTTTTGGCTTCAGGGCATGAATATTTCTAAAACATTTATCATAACATACTACCAAAATTAAAGTGCACAAGGACATACCATAATCAACAAAGACAACAAATACAAATTGAAAATAGTATTAAAACATACTGTCCCATAACTTCCTGTTTTTAATATTTCCAATATTGATTATAACTAGTTATAAGAAGCAAATGGGCTAAAACATTCTGACACAAAATACTACCCACTGTACAGTAAGCATAGACTTCAGATTGTAGAAATTTTCAGATTCTAGGAAGTAGGCTTCAGAAAATGATTCATTGTGCTACATTATCAATAATTTGAAATGGGAAGCAATTGTTTGCCCCTGACATCAACACAGACTTCATAGTTGTCATGCAAGTCATGCAGGCAGCCATTTGCAGTTAGCCTTTCTGTAGTAAATCCATGAAATATATTACTGAATATTTCTTCTATAGTGATCAATATATATGTCATATTCATTACTTCACATATTTGATAATTTAGAAAAAAAGTAAGGCTCACATATGTTATATAACTTGAATTTAAGTCAGAATTTTGCATTAGACACAAGCCTGCTGGACCACGTGTTCAGGCGGCATACAGAGCAAGAGAGGAGGTTGTTGGAGCTACACACAGCAACTGTCAGGCCCAGCATCACGTATGGCACTCACGGACACCTTCAGCAGGAGTCAGTGCCATCCCTACACAAATCTCTATTCTTTGATATTCTAGGCATTTGTCAGGGAGTTCAACTATAAATAGACAGACTTGAGATATCTAAAATTTCAGTGATGCAGTGGGAAAATGGGCTTATTCTTCTTTTGAAATCAACAGACTTTAGTCCTGTTTTGTGATAAAGCTTTTGTTCATTTAATTTCTTTGCTGCCCCACTCCAGCATAGCTCTGAGCTTAAGAACACTTAATCTAGATAAGCATGAGTATTCCTTCAATGATTAAACAGGATTTATTTATTGAGCACCAGCTCTGTGTGTCAGGTCCAGTTCTGGAGTTACACAAGTAAATAAGTCAAGCTCTCTAAAGAAGTCACAGCCTTGACTTTGGCTGAACATGAGGAGCTTGTTTCCTTTAATATGCCTATAAGTACTCTAAATCCTGAACAGAAATATGATATAAAATATCACCTTAGCTTGCTAGCCATCCTTTCCCTGAACCCACACACATTTTCTCTGAACCCAGTGATTTCCTCTCACTAACCTTTTGCTAAGACCTCAACTAATATTTCCACTGAACAGGGCATGGTGATGTGACAGAATGATGGAGAAGAGAAAATACCACAATGGTGGCAGAAAACCCTTTGCTTTAGAAAGTTACTAAAGGTCCAGGGTCAGCAGAAAAAGGTCTAGAAAAATATGAAGTAAGTTTTTCCTAGATAAGAGGAATTTAAAGTTCAAAACAAAAATCCCAAAGAAACAAAAGAACCCTAAGGACTTGGGAACAGTAGGATTGGAAAGCCAGAAAATATATGAAGCCCTGGAAAGAGTAATCTACCAATTCCAAGGGAAAGAATGTTAGACCACCAGGAGAGTGCTAAGAAATTCAAAGAATCCAAGGAAGAAAGAGTTTAAAAGACAATCTGAAATGACTGGGTTTCAGTGTTGATTTATTAAACTTAACACTAACAATTGTTACATCTTCAGATATAAATTATATTGAATCTCCAAAGTTTTGTTTGAGTTATATAAAAAGAAAAGACCTCGAAGTTTCATTAGGTATATTGAAATATAACGAAGTAAGAATGTTTTACACATTATATTATCAGTAAAGTTCAAGTTGTGATGATAGTCAAAAGACATTCATCAAAGTTAATGCTTCGTTTTGCTTTTCAAATGAACTTTTGGCTATACTGTTTTACATCACTGACAAAACTCAGTGAAGTATTACACTTACTTCAATATATAACTTCAGAAGTATGGTTCCTAGATGCTTCTTGGATGAATGATACTAAAATCTTCAATTTTGTACTTACAGAACTTAACATAAAGGTCTTTTTCATATCAACACCTAGATTTTATTTTACCTACAAGTATTTTCAGCTAATATTTTTCTAAAAGGTCTAAAAATGATTCTCATTTTGAAAAGAAACAAGGCAGTTCAAGAGAACAGAGATAAAATGCTCACTTTATTTTTAATGTCTTTTGAGCTGCTTACTAATATGTAAAAATAGGATATGACTTATTAAAAACACTTTGAAATAAAACCTTTCACAGATTTAAAACAAGCTTCTGAGTATAATGTGGTAACTCATAAATTTGTAGACTTTTAGGCAGGGTTAATTCAGAACATTCAAATAAAATTACAACCACAGATTACCTCTGCAGCTGTGGAGTCAGAAGAAAAGTGCTACTAGGGTTTATATCTTTTGGCTCAGTGGGTAACATATTCAGGTACTAAACAAAGAAATGAAACTCTTTGAGGTTTCTGGGGGGAAAGAGGCACTGGATCATTTTCGATTAATAAAAGCAAAGAGGATTAATGGTGTTTTTAATCAGAAAGAATAGTCTGCTTTACTGCTCGCTTTATATAGAAATGTTGGATCATTTCAAACAGAACTGAACATGATTAAAAAGAAATCATGCTTCATAACCCAGCTATTTAGCACTATCTTGTAGAATTCAATGAATGAATGTACAAATATGTACATATAAAGTTCATAGTCCCTCGGTGTGAGCCATTGCAGTGTCAGTTTTAATGAACAGTTGTTTCTGTCAAGCTTTAAAGACTTTCTCCTGAAGACCCTTTGGGAAATGTTTTTGAGGGGGTTAGGGAGCTGTCCTGCACTGCACGGAAGCAGAGTGGCATGATGGCTGCAAATGCAGATTCAGCTAAAAGCCACGCTCCACTGGAGTGCTGCACGTCTGCTGATGCAGTGTACAACTGGGTAAGCGTTTTAGGAAATCAAATCCTGATTTAGACTTCTTGCTAAAGAGAATGTTCTTTTCCTTTCTTCCCTGGCCATAAAGCACTAATAAAAAAAGAAATTGTCATTTGTTTTGCTTTTAGAATCAAAGCTAAGGTCTCTTATGGTTAAGAATAGTTTTTGCTTGGAATTATATGGAATCTGTACAACAATTTGGAGAGTATGTCCATTTTCACAATGTTGGTTCTTCCTATCCAGAAGCAAGGAATTTCTATTTTCTGAAATCTTCTTCAATCTCTTTTTTTGGAGAGAACTATAATTTTCACTGTGTAAGTCTTTTTATTTCCTTAGTTATATCAATTCCTAAGTATTTTTGGATGTTATTGTGAAAGGCGTATTGTCTCTAATTTCTTCTCTCCATATGTTTATAGCTTGTGTATAGAACTACCATTAATTTTTGAGTGTTGAGTTTTATCTCTATTTTATTTTTTAAAGAAAATACAAATTAGAATTAAAACATAAAAAATTACAAGTGCTACATTATTTCACTTAACAAAGTGATATGAATTTCACAGTATTTGTTGCAATGTATAGTATTGTCATCCAACTAGCTATACATATTACCAGATACATGCATGCAAAACTGGAAGAAGAAATAAAAAAGAATGAAATGTATAAGAAACTAAGAAGATGAAAAGGAGAAACAATTGAAAGAAGGAGATTAAATGAATTAAACATTAATTGCCTCTTTCTATAGGCCAACAGAAATGCATAGTGCACTCTCCAAATCACCCTGCTTACATACATAGGTAAATCTCTTTCCCCACTCACCCTCATGCCCTTCTCAACTGAGATTCAATTTAGCTGTTAAATCTACAAGTCTCTGGGGGAAGTTTTTTGGGTCTTCTAAGTAATGTATCATGTTCACTGTGAATAACAGAAAAAAGTTCCTACAATTCATCTGAAACCAGAAGAGACCCCAAGAATAGCAAAAACTATCCTCAGCAATAAAGAAAAGCAGGAGGCATTTTCTACTCCTGACTTGATTACTACAAAGCTACTGTGATAAATGTGCATGGTACTAGAAAAGAAAGGTGTGAGAATCCACGAAACAGATTAGAAGATGAAGACACAAGCACAAGCAAACTCAGACACCTTATCATTGATGGAGGAGCCAAACATGTTTACTGGAAGAATGGGGGTCTCTTTAATAAACAGTGATAGAAAAACTGCCTTTCCATACACAAAAGACTAAAATTAGACCCATGCCTATCACTAAAGTAAAAAAAGGATCAAAGATTTAAATATTAAAACAGAAACAATAAATCTACTGGAGAAGAAAGTAGATAAATCTTGAAGACATAGGGAGAAGCAGAACAGATTATGAACAAAAATTAAACAGCACAGGAAATGTTTCAAAGAATCTAAAACTGGGATTTCATCATTTTGAACAATATCTGCACACGAAAAGAAATTACCAATAGAATAAAAACAAAAAGCCATGAATTTGGAAAAATTCTTAGCCAACTATCCCTGAGATAAAGGATTTCCATCTACAGCATGGAAATAATTTAAAAAATCAAAAACACCAAATTAAAACACCTAATCCAAAAATGGGCATCTGAGATGAATGTATACTTGTCAGAAGAAGAAATAAAAAAATAAATATATGAAAAAATGTTCAATAACATTGGTTATTTGAGAAATGCAAGTTAAAACAATTCTGAGATTCCATATCAGCCCAGAAAGAATGGCTATCATCCAAAGTCAACTAATCACAAATATTAGAGGGGCTGGAGTGGAAAAGGAATGCTTCTCCACTGTTGGTGGGATTGCAGACTGCGGCAACCACTATGGAAATGAGTATGGAGATTCCTCAAAGAAACAGGACTGGATGTCCCATTCAACCCAGGTATACTCCTCCTAGATATTTTTCCAGAACTGAAAAAAAAATAAGACCACAGCAATACATATCCACCAATGCTTGTAGCAGCACGATTTGCCATAGCTAATTCTTGGAAACAACCCAAGTGCCATAAACTGAGGAATGGATTAAAAAAATGCATTTTTACATAATGCAGTATTCCTCAGTTATAGAGACAAACTCCAGGTTTTTATAGGTAAATGGATGCAACTAGAGACAATATTCATAATTGAGATAAATCAGACCCTTATGTGTAAGCATCATATTGTCCCACTAGTGTAAGAACCTGAAAGAGTGAATACATTCTGAAAGGTGCAATAGAAACTGGGAAAGAAAAAGAGTTTGCTAAAAAGAAGGGAACAGCTGGGTTTAGGGAAAAGTCAAACAAAGAAGTAAGGCAAAAAATAAATACAGAGAGAGAGACAGAGAGAAAGAGAAAGAAAGAAAGAAAGAAAGAAAGAAAGAAAGAAAGAAAGAAAGAAAGAAAGAAAGAAAGAAAGAAAGAAAGAAAGAAAGAAAGAAGGAAAGGAAGGAAGGAAGGAAGGAAGGAAGGAAGGAAGGAAGGAAGGAAGGAAGGAAGGAAGGAAGAAAGAAATAGATATCTTGAATAATCGTATTGCTGATTTCTGCTGGTCTATTGAAAGGAGTAAGTAGTAAATGCTTAATTTTTTCCTTCTTGTCAATTTCTTATAACTTTTATATTTTACCAATTTTTCATGCTTCTCTCTGTCTGGTAATCCAAACAGCTAATTTGAAGACAACATTTTGCAGTACAAGAACCATTATTGAATTCCTATTATTTTGTTTAGTGAAATTCTGTATTGTTTCTATTGCTTTAATTTTTTTTCTATTTTTATTCTCTATTAAACATAAAAATACAAAAGAATAGCTTTTGATATTTCTTCAGAATTCAACCCATTAAAAGTCACTTTGGATAGATAATATTGGGGCTCCTTAAGGATATTATTGGGTAAGAAAAAACCAAGGCACAATTACATTGTTTTGGAAAACTGTTAGCATTTCTACTAGTTGTCCCCCCAAGGCCTCATGCAGTCATGGGCAGCTTCTAGAATTAGTGGTTGATTCATGCACTTTCCATGCAAGTTCTTAAGCTATTGCGCTAAAGCAAAAATATATTTGAAAAAAAGAATTTTCTCCCACCGCCATGCCCTCCTCCTGAGACACGATTGCATGCATGAGCTCACATGTACACATGCAGAGAATTCTAATTCTTACTCCTGATGGGGACTCAGGCAATATGTTATGCCAGGGCATTAATGGAAGGAGGAAATACGAAGGAACTGAGAGCAGGAGTTCCTGTACTGTGCACAGTAGAATCTGAGACTGCTCTGACCCAAGCATAGTAGAAACACGTCACATTGTCAAGTAATTTGGAAGTAGAGAAACTCCCTAGGACAATGCCAGAACGGGCTCTCCAGATGAAGCCACAGATGCTAGAATAGGCACTCTGAAGTTCTGATTTCCAAATATGCAAGAGGCATTCTGTGATGAAGAACATCTGGGGATCTCTTAAGCACTCAAAGATGAAGACACTGAAAAGATCCTGTATGTTTAAATGTGTGAATTTTGCTTGAGATATTTACCTGTTGTACAGCGAAGTTTACTTGTACAGTCTCTGAACCAGACAGAAATAGGTGAGGTAGATAAAGAAGCTGCCGAGTAAAGACTGAGGCTTACATCTTAGTGCTCTGCACCAATGTAGAGTGGCTGTCAGTCTTCGAACTGATTAGAGGAAAGGCCAGGTCTTCAGAGAAAGAACCCTGTACTACTATGAGTGAGTAAGTGACAAATCTCCAGTACTTCACAAATGCAGCTGTGGCTATTTGTGCAGATAATAAGGCACTGGGGAAAACAGTAAAGTATTTCAAAGATTTCTGGACTTAGGTCTTGAGTTAACTTAAATGAATAAAATCATGGCTTTGTAGTATGGAAGAAACATCATGGGCTGTGTTAGAGTAGGGCAGCTAGGAGTCTAGGAGTAAGTATAGGTTGTGGCACTGGTCCAGTTCACAGTGGAACTATTGTGCTCATGGGTAGTCATGTCCTTGGTATTGAATATAAAATTAGAGTAGCAACACTTCATACCTGGAGAATATCCCAAGCTGATTCTTAGCCTATAGAGTAGGAGACAATGTAAGAAAAAAATAAAACACAAATAGAAGTCTGTAAGGTGGCCCTGTGTCATGTACCCAAGATAGCAAATCCAAGATATTTTATTCTAAGAAACATGCATAATTAATGCCAGAGGTAATCCCTATGATATCTTCATTTACTTTCCAATCTGCAAAAATATGCTGGATCCATGAGCATGACAGTATGCTACAATGTGAGCAAATTTATGCCTCATTGTAAATCTGTACCATATATGATATTTTTGCTTGAGCAGACTGATAGACTTCATGTATATAACATATGTGACTCTTGATTGAAAATGCATTATCTCCATCCCTTCTCTTTCTATTCTCCTGAGATAAAAAAGATATCATTTATCTGGACCCAGGGCTGAGATAATTTTTATACCCCATTTTCATAGTGGGAAGAATGTTATAGGCTTTAACAATTCACAATGGACTACGATATCAATAGTATCATGCTATTTTTTACAGGTGCATATGGAAGAGAAAATCATGGAAGAATTTCTATTATGACTGATATTAAGATAGAGGAAGATACATCTATAAAACATGAGGCAGAGACTTCTATATCACTAAAGTCCTTAGAGATCCAATATTCTAGAACATGCTCAAATATGTTTCCAAAACAAAGAAACTGTCATTACAGATAGTAATGTCTTTTCTCTTACTAAAAGTTGAATGTATCCCACACTTGTGAGTCTTATTAAATTCAGGTGTCTGTGAGTACCGTTAAAGGTTTAGAGTATAGTTTTGGGAGGTAAAGGGCTTTATGCCAGCACTAATGTGCAGTATTAGTAACCTTGTTACTAAATAAGAAGACCTGGTGGGCATTATTATTTTAGAGAAAAAGCTTCTTAAAAAAGATACTGCATAGGAATTTATGGCAAGACCTAACTGAAAATTACAATGTAGGTGACTATGGTCTGCCGCAGTTTGAAAGCAAAAAAGTATGATGCTGTTTGATAGATAGCTCTAGAAACATATCTGATTGTGGAACATCAAAATACCTTGTAATACTGGTGCCTACCATCATCTGTCTTTTTATAGAACCACAAATTCCTACATTCTGGCAATACCTGAAGTATGGATCATAAATTATTAATGGCACATTTGATATTTAAAGTTTTACAAGCTCAAATAGAAAGCTCAATTGTGCAACTGTCACCAGCTCCCCTCATCAACCACCTTCATGATGGCAC
This sequence comes from Ctenomys sociabilis, assembly GCA_004027165.1. Classification (NCBI taxonomy): domain Eukaryota; kingdom Metazoa; phylum Chordata; class Mammalia; order Rodentia; family Ctenomyidae; genus Ctenomys; species Ctenomys sociabilis. The sequence continues at coordinate 25,626 of PVKA01024088.1, forward strand.
ATGGGTTCATTGGGTGTCTAGCTGTGGTGAAAGTCCAGAAGGCTACCTGCTGGACCAAAAGTATGGGCTCCCACTTACCAAGGGTGGTGTAGTTGCTACCTCACATGCACACCCATCACAACAGAATCAGTGCTGAGTCATACTAAATCATTATTCATGAAATAAAATTGTCATCAGTTACTTGGGAGTCAGCTGACTGAATTGGACTTCCTTCAGCCTGGAAGAGACAATGTTTTAACTTGAGTGCAATTAATGCGTATTCTGGTTATGATTCATGTGACTTGCTTACAGTACCTCAACTAGTATTGCTATTTAAGGATGTATAGACACTTTGATCCATCTTCCTGTGATCTCTTTTGACGTTACATTACAGAAAAAGTTTGTCAATGGATGCATGACAGGAAATCCACCAGCCCACTTTAGAGGCTATAAGCTGAATAGAAAGCTGGAGTAGCAAATTGGACATGCAGCTGAGATCTCAGGCAAATAACTGGCTTCTCTGATTTCTGCAGTTATTTTATTCAGTATTCAAAGTTTGCCTTTTGATTTCAAATCTCTAGAGGGCCACAATACCCTCTGTGTTACATCTTATTGTGGAACAGAGTCAATATAAAATGTATGACTATATGATTTTGCAAGGAACTTGTGAGATAGACTTTCAGGATCAGACATGAAGCATCCCACTGGCCATTTACCAAAGCATCAAGAAGAATGTAAAGTGGCCTTCTGTGCCCTGGACTGCTGGAGGGTCCAGTAGCAGCTGAGGTTTGGAGGTCTACAGCTCACACAGGGTCTCTAGTGTGTCCATGACAGGAAGCCGAAGTGTCAGTACTGGATGGCTGAAGAATCTGCACAGGAAGCTTGAACCAAGTTCTGACTAATGTCCAAAGGCAGTGGTGAAGACTGAAACTCCTCTAAAGGAAAAGAAAGATTTCCTTCTTCTTTCACTTTTAATTCCATTCAGGCTACAAACCCACAGGTTGTTGCCTCCCACATCCATAATGTGTCTGTTTGTGGCCTACATTTCAGTTAGCTGAATATACACCCAGAACTTCACTAACCTGGTAGGCAGCTTTTACTCAAGTCAAGTTGAAATATCACAATTAGAAATTATACCCTCATACTGTATTATTCATGTCCTTATTTCTCAAGTTACTGAACACAAAATCCTGTTCAAATATAGCTGCAATTCATTGAACCGAGTAAGAATAGAATTGACTTTATTTTCTATTTTAAGTCTCTCTTCAAAGTGTTTTAGAAATTCTATGTATATTTAGCAATTAAATGTAACACAGTTTATGGGCTATTATGGTATTTGTGCTTTGTTCAAATTTTAAGCAGATAATTCTTTGCGTAATAACATATTTGAATTAAATATAGTAGAGATTCTAAGCCAGAACCAGAGATATTACTCTAAAATATACTAACTGATTATTCCAAGTCTTTTTTACCCTTGGAACAAGCACTAAATTGAATCACAGGATCTTTAGCTCTGTATAAAAACTATATTTGCCTTTAAGCATCAAATCTCAATTCAAATCTTCTAGGATGTGGTCTTCAGATACGATATTGCATTGACCAATGGTAGTATTATTTTAATTACCTATTAATTGACTTCTGAATTATACTTTTATTTGATTTTAAACTTAAAAATTATAATCTGTTGGAGTACATTTCACTATTTGATCTTGCATTCAGGCACAATTCATAATTAATATAATGGTTTATTATTTTTATATTTTCACATTTTTTTCAGGAAATTTGTGAAGCTAAATAAATATACTGTTGAAATACCATTGGACTAAGACATAAAAGGTGTTTGTTGGTCATTATTTATTCTGTGGCACAACTAGTGTGAACTTTGAACTTCTGGGCCGGGGAGATAGCTCAGTAGAATAAGCACTTGCCTGGCAAGCTCAAGGTCCTGAGTTCAATCCATAGTATCACAAAAACAAACAAACAAACATGAACTTTGAACTTCTGAGCATAACAGCAAAAAGGGAATAGAGAAAAACATTATTTGCAGAAAATTTTCATGCTATAATAATGGCTGAATCTCATGTAGATATAGTAGCAGTGAAAAAAATTAACTATATAAGTTGTTTCTATTTGCCATAAAATAACATCAGCTTTAATTGCATGACATTATTGTCTTTGGTAGATGAAAACTGTCAAATATCAATAAATTCATGAAATTAAAGTTATAAATATTTTCTTAGGATGAAAGATGTACTAATATTACTACAGAATCTTAAAATAGTAAGTGCAGTTAAAATACTTCAAATTTAATATCATTTTGTTACATAAATTTCATTTTCAGTCAGCAGCTTGGACCCCTTAAAAATCTTATGCCTTAACATTTTATCACTGATAGAATATTATGGGTGACAGTAAGTTCACTGCCTTCTCAGGATATTACAAATAATTGTGAGATACTTTATTATTAAAAAATAAAAGCTGCTACTAAGAAGAATAGAAGTTTGTTCCAGTAAACTTGATTCCTGATGATGTTGTTCCTGCCTTCTATGGTTACTGAATAAATCTCTACTCTCTGTGGTGGACACACCAACTAACATAATTGACTGAGCATACAGAAGAACAGTGCTTTCACATAATCTTATTTATCTTGAACTAGAGTGCTTCTGTCAGTCTGTTTGGAAATCTATGGATGTTGTACTTTAAATATCTCATCCCTGTACAAAGTAAATAGTTTTTCCTTATACTTAAAGATTACCTGTGCACTAGAATACTTTATTAGTTTGTCCCACTACCAGTGTGTCCCACAGGACAATATTGATTTTCATTTTTTTGTCTTTAAATTAATACCCACAAATATCTCCACTCTAAAGAATTTGCTTCACAGCCACACCTTGAATTTCTCTCACAGATTCTGAGTTATATCATTCCTAAAAATATTGAACAGGACAGAAGTGAGGACAAAGTTATGAATCACTGTATTTGGAAGGTTACTGTCTCAAAGATAACTTCCAATACTATAATTATTTTAATGAAGACATTGTTGACCTTCTAATTTCAGAAAAGACTGTGAGTTTGTTTGTAGCAGTTCTATGTTAGTTAATAATATAGCAGAATACTGATATGTTAAAAGAAAATATTATTGTTATGGGAAAAGAGAAGGTTAAACTGTCATTATTTGAAGATGACATGATAGTCTATATAAAAGACCCTATAAACTCCACCAAAAATAACAGATATAATAACTAAATTCAGTCACATAGCTGGTTACAAAGTCAACTCTCAAAAATCAATAGCATTCCTGTATACTAATAACACTGAGAGAGGTGAGAGAGAAATTAGGGAAACCACACCTTACACAGTAACATATACAGAAAAATTCAAACACCTGCAATCAATTTAACAAAGGAGATCCCGCCCACGCCAGCCCAGCCCCAGAGACCTCCCGAGACAGCAAGACCAACACCAGCAGTCTACTCGATCCCGCCCACGCCGCCCAGCCAGAGACTGGCCTGAGACAGCGGCTGACTCCAGCAGCCGCCTGGATCCCGCGCCAAGCTCTCCCAGCGAGATCGAATTCACGGGACTCACTGGGCTTCCCAGATCAGTTAGAGTGTGGTGAGTCTGAGGGAGAGTATTTGGGTTCTTCCCACGAGCGCTACGGGGATCCCTGTCCCCAACCCCTCCAAGACAGTGACTGGCCTGAAACCTCAGGACCCACTCACCAACACCTCCCTGGATCCCCTGACCTAAAACCCACTGATTGAGTGGGAATAACCCCGCTTCTCTGGGCATCAAAGGTCAATGAGTGTAGAACTCCAGGCACGCCGTGCCTGAGAGACATTTCCCAGGGATTACCTGCCCCCTACCCCCCGTGGCCCGGTGACAGCTCCAGGCACACTGTGCCAGAGAAATATTTCCAGGTGATTACAGATCCCACCCCAAAGCCCCAGACCCAGTGCAGGTCGGCCTGGAGTGAGAACCCCAAGCCTGCCACGCCAAAGGGACATATCTCAGCAATCCACGGTCCCACGCTACGAACCGAAACGCAGCACATCCTGGCCTGTGAGTGAGGGCTCCAGGCCCACTGCACCACAGGGACCTTTCCCAGCCTTCTCGGGTTATGGTCTGTAGACCCAGACCCAGCACAGGCTGGCCGACCCAGTACAGACTACTCAGTGAATAAGATCATCCACTATCCTTTTTTGAGCCCAGAAGACCCACCAAAGCCCAGGCCTGCCCACCTGGGGAACGACCTGCCTGACACAAGAGGGGTGACGCCGGGAACCAACAGAAGGGAACCAAAGGAGCTGCAGCAAAAAAGGAACTGAACACAACAGCTAGGCCCAGGATAGGCATACCTGGAAAATCTCAAACTTAATAGACTGGCACCCGAATCTCATAACAAGCTAAGGTTATAGCTGCACCAAAGCTCTACACCAAAGGTCAAAGGTCAGTGCTATACAAAATGACAAAGGGGAAAAATGCAATCCCAGACCTCGAATCCATCAGGAAGGGCAGAGGACACTAGCTCAGCTGCAATGAATGAACTACAGGCACAGCGTGCCTGGAGTTCTACACTCATTGACCTTTGATGCCCAGAGAATCAGGGTTATTCCCACTCAATCAGTGGGTTTTAGGTCAGGGGATCCAGGGAGGTGCTGGTGAGTGGGTCCTGAGGTTTCAGGCCAGTCACTGGCTTGGAGGGGTTGGGGACAGGGATCCGCGAAGCACTCGTGGGAAGAACCCAAATACTCTCCCTCAGACTCACCACACCCTCACTGATCTGGGAAGCCCGGTGAGTCCTGTAATTCTCTCTCGCTGGGAGAGATACAGCAGCAAAGGAACAGCAGAAAGCTATGGAGGAGATAAAACGAGAAGTAATTCCCCAAATTAAAAAAGAAATATTTGAATACATAGTATCTGAAATAAAGAATGAATTCTAGAAACATTGGGTGGAAAAACTATGCTCACCCAGAACAAGTACAGAGAGCACTATTCCAGCTGATATATATGAATTATCAGCATCTGAAGCAAAGAAACAACAGCAGAAAGATCATGTGGAACTCAAAGCAGAACTAAGTTCTGAAATCAAAAAAGAACTTTTTGAAGTCATAGGATCTGAAATACCGAAACAAGTCCAGAAAAATACAGAGGAAATCCAACTTGGAAGAAACATAGCAGAAAAAGAATTAATAACTACCTCTAAAGAAGACATGGATAAAAAAAATTGAGGAGATCAGAAATATGATGGATTCCTTGAATGAGCAATGCAGAAAAGAAATAGAACACATGAAACACAGTCAAAGATATAGAAGAACTAAAAATAGCAATCACGAGTCTACAAAACCGTCTGAGTGAAAGGGAAGACAGAGTTTCAGATCTTGAAGATGCTGGAGCAGCTAGTGAAAAGGTGAGAAAGGATCTCTTAAAAACAACGAGAATGCAGGAGAAAATATCCATCACCTGCAGGATGATGCCAGAATGAACAATGTGAGAATAATTGGTATCAACGAGAATGAAGGAGTCAATACAAATGACATAAAAAGAATTTGAGGAGAAGTAATTGCAGAAAACCTCCCAAATATGAAGAAACAATCCAACATTCAGGTCACCGAAGCATACAGAACACCAAATAACCTCAGCCCAAGTAGAAACACACCGAGACATATAATAATTAAGATCGCAGAAATCCAACACCAAAATAATATACTGAAAGCTGCAAGAGAGAAAAAGGAGCTCACATTCAAAGGAAAACCCATCAGAATTACAGCAGACTTCTCTACACAAACAATGAAGACAAGGAGAGCATGGAGCAGAGTTCTTCAAGTCCTACAAGAAAACAAATTCCAGCCCAGACTACTATACACTGCAAAACTCTCAAGTTTGATGGGGAAGTGAAATACTTCCATCACAAAGAACAACTAAAGAATTTCATGATGACAAAGTCATCCCTTCACAGGCTGCTGAAAGAGGTTCTAGAGAGAGACCACAACTACCAGAACTCCATGAAAGAGAATGGAAGGAACCCACTAAACAGGACAGTCAATTAACTACAGGTTACAAAGGAGTAAACAGTAACAGCTAAATATCATGACAAACATAAGTCAGCACATTTCAATTATAACCATAAATGTAAACAGACTCAATTCTCCTATTAAGAGAAATAGACTGGCACAGTGGATTAGGAAACAAAATCCAACAATACACAAGTTGTATAGAAGAAACACACTTAACACAAAAGGACATTCATAGGCTCAAAGTTAAAGGATGGAAAACAATACTACATGCCCCAGCACTCAGAAAAAAGCAGGAGTAGCAATTCTATTCTCAGACAGTCTCAACATCAAACAAAGAATGATCAAACGACACAAAGAAGGCCACTATATATTGGTCAGGGGAAAAATTCAAGAGCAAGAAGTAACACTCATAAATATCTATGCACCAAACACAGGAGCACCCAACTACGTAAGACAAATCTTAAGGGACATGAAAACCTTAATGTCTAAGAACACAATCTTAACAGGATATCTTAACACACCCTTATCTCAAAAAGATAGGTCAGCCAGACAAAAAATTAGCAAGGAAGTAGCAGAACTGAATCAGAGCTTGCAACAAATGGACCTGGTGGCCATATACATAGAGTTCCACCCAACCACAGCTGAATACACATTTTTTTCAGCTGCACACGGGTCATTTTCCAAAATAGAACACATACTAGTCCAGAGGTCATGCCTAAGTATATGCAAGAAAATAGAAATTATCTCATGCATACTATCTGACCACAATGCAATGAAATTGGAAATAAATGACAAAAGAAACCAGAAAAACCCACTAAATTCATGGAAACTAAACAACACCCTACTCAGCAATCAATGGGTTGCAGAAGAAATTCAACAAGAAATTCAACAATATCTACAATTCAATGAAAATTCAAGTACAACTTACCAGAATTTATGGGATGCGATGAAAGCAGTTCTTAGAGGGAAAATAATAGCTATGAACTCACACATTAGTAAAACAGAAAGGGAACAAATTAGCACCTTAATGTTGCACCTCCGACAACTAGAAAAAGAAGAGCAAATAAAACCCAGAGCGCAAAGATGGGAAGAAATCATAAAGATTAGAGCAGAAATTAACTCAATTGAGATGAAAAAAACAGTTCAAAGAATCCACAAATCAAAAAGTTGGTTCTTTGAAAAACTAAATAAAGTTGATAAACCTCTTGCCAGCCTCATCAAAAAGAGGCAAAAGAAAATTCAAGTACAAGCCACAAAGAATGAAAAGGATGAAATCATCACAGACCCAGTGGAAATTCAGAAGATTATCAATAGTTTCTTTGAGAATCTTTATGCTCACAGAATAGAAGACACAGAAGAAATGGACAGATTCCTCGAAAGGTACAAATTACCAAAACTGAATCAAGAAGATGTTACAACTCTCAATAAGCCAATAACAGCCAACGAAATTCAAAACGTAATAAAAAGCCTACAGACAAAGAAAAGTCCAGGGCCTTATGGATTCACAGCTGAATTCTACAAGAAATTTATAGAAGATATAATCCCCACACTCCACAAACTCCTCCACGAAGTTGAAAAGGAAAAAGTCCTCCCAAAATCATTTCTGGAGGCAAGTATAATACTCATTCCAAAACCAGGTAAAGACGCAACCAAAAAGGAGAACTACAGGCCAATCTCCCTCATGAACATAGACACAAAAATACTCAACAAAATCCTGGCAAATAGAATACAGCAAATCATCAAGAAGATCATATACCATGACCATGTAGGATTCATCCCAGGAATGCAAGGATGGTTCAATATTCGAAAATCTATATATGTAATACACTATATTAATAGACTGAAATCTAAAAACCACATGATCATCTCAATTGATGCAGAGAAAGCCTTTGACAAAGTCCAACACTCATTCATGTACAAGATCCTACAGAAAATTGGAATAGATGGACTCTATCTTAACTTGATAAAAACCATCTATGACAACCCAAAAGCTCATATAATCCTAAATGGGGAAAAACTGAAATCTTTTACTCTTAAATCAGGTACAGGACAAGGATGTCCTCTATCACCCCTCCTATTCAATATAGTCTTGCAATCATTAGCAACAGCCATTAGAAAAGAGGGAGAAATAAAGGGAATAAGAATAGGAAAAGAAGAAGTAAAATTATCACTATTTGCAGACGACATGATACTTTACTTGGAAGACCCCAAAAATACCACCAAGAAACTACTAGAACTGATAGGGAAATTCAGTAGCATAGCAGGACACAAAATCAATACCCAAAAGTCAATAGCATTCCTCTATACAGATAACAAACACACTGAAAGGGAAACTATAGAAACAATACCTTTCACAATAGCACTGCGGAAAATGAAATACCTTGGGTTTCCCTTAACCAAGGAAGTCAAAGATCTTTTCACACAAAATTACAACACCCTAAGAAAAGAGATTATAGAGGATTTCAGAAAATGGAAAGATATTCCATGCTCCTGGATAGGAAGAACCAACATCGTGAAGATGGCCATACTCCCAAACTGCTGTACAGATGTAATGCAATCCCTATCAAACTGTCACCAACATACCTCCCAGATATAGAGAAATCAGTCCTAAAATTTATTTGGAACCACAAACAACCTAGAATAGCAAAGGCAATCTTGGCCAATAAAGACAAGACAGGAGGCATCACAATTCCTGATTTGAAATTATACTACAAAGTCACTATGATAAAATCAACATGGTATTGGCAAGAAAATAGACCTGAGGATCAGTGGAATAGATTAGAAGATGCAGAGGCATCTACAAAAACACTCAGCCATCTTATCTTCGACAAAGGGGCTACACAAGCTCACTGAAGAAAGATAGCCTCTTTAAAAAATGGTGCTGGAAAACATGGCTTTTACATGCCGAAAACTAAAACTTGACCCAGGTCTATCACCATGCACTAAGTTAAAGTCAAAATGGATTAAAGATCTAAACGTTAAAACAGAAACACTCAATCTCCTGGAAGAGAAAGTAGGAGGAACTCTTGAAGACATAGGGGTAGGTAAAGAGTTCATGAACAAACATATATTCGCACGGGAAGCTCTTGAAAGAATC
>PVKA01024089.1:0-19920 GCA_004027165.1 Ctenomys sociabilis
TCTTTCTTTCTTTCTTTCTTTCTTTCTTTCTTTCTTTCTTTTTCTTTATTTTTTTTTTTCCTTTGGTGAAACTCAGGATTGAAATCAGGCCCTTGCACTTGCCAGGAAGCGTTTATTCCACTGAGCCATCTCCCCGGCCCTCACTCTTACAATTTTCTTGATTTCTTCTTTCTTGGCTCAAAGCCCAGGGCTCTCATTGCCACCTTTAGTTCCTCTACATCGATGGTCCCTGTCCCATACAAAGAGAGAAAGAGATCGACAGCTTCCCGGATTTCCTGCTTCTGCTCTTCAGTCAGCTCTGACTTAGGACTCGTCCTTTTTCTTGGAGTACTTGATGCCATGTTTGCCTTTTTAAAATTGGAGGCCTAAGATCTCTCTGTACGGGGTATGTGATCCCACAACAATCTTCCTGCCTCAGTCTTGGGGCGCATTTTAGCTGTATGCAATGGCAATGAGTAAGTGTGGATGTGTAATTAGTATGGAGCCTTTTAAGATTATGGATTTAGAACAATGATCTTGAAAACACCTAAAACTCAGGTACTCAGTTATAAAATATATATTCTGTTCAACTGGATATTCTGTGTTGCTACAATATGTAGTACCATCTTATTTGCTGGTTCTATTTCTTGGTTTTTCTGAAAAATAATGAAAATCTTCGGTCAATAATTTGGGATTCTGTGGTGTTCATAAAATGGCAATCTTTATTATGGTTGGCTTTCATAAATGTGTTATCATAAACCAATATTATTTTCACATCCACTCTAGTTAAACTTTGTTTACATGCACGATTAAAAGAAACGTAACCAAGCGAGAGGTGCCCTGTGGGTACACATGCATGTGTTTATTATTTATTTATTTGTTTTTATTTTAGGGAACTGCTGATCGACAGGGTATTCAGGGCCTCACTGCTAGGTCAAACCCATACTGATTCACCTGTTTACATCTTCCCAAGGGCTGTGATTACAGCCATGCACCACCACCCTTTTCTCAGTTGTCATCTCAGTGCACACCAGGGGTGAGGCTGGCTCTGCAGGCCTGGTGATTGAACCCCTAGCCACTGCACCTGCTGGCAGGTGCTCTAATCTGCTGAGCTATTTGGCCAGCCTTACATGTGTTTATTCAACTCAAAAATGAGAAAAGCATCATTTTTAAATGTAATATTTTTGCATTATATATTATATTTATATTTAATATTATATATTATATTTTGTATTCTATTATGTAGCATTGGCTCTGAAGGATTTGTTTTGTTTTTAAGAAAGAGGCCTTCTTTTATGTCAATTTTTCTCTAATATATTCAGATTTGTATGCTTTCTTTAATATAAGTTAAAACCATTGAAAAGTACTAACAAGTATTTCCTTCTGCATTTTGGGCAGCTTTCCCGATATGGAATGAAATTGCCTAGGTCAGCAAATTAGTTTTTAATAGAAGTTGTATTTATATTATCAATCTTCAGCAACCTAGATCCAGCCTACTCAAGGTCTCCCCTTAAAGGTCAGAGGCAGGTCCACTGCAGCACGATGGCACGCAGCACAACACCCAAAACAATGCCAGCACAACTGGCCTACAGCACTTGGAATTCCTCCAGTAATCCTGATCCTTCTCAAGGTTACTTATCTCTATAAAAAGTATTACTGTTTTTCTTAGCTATTTTTCTTGATCCATAGTTGCTATTCAATGTACTACATTCTTCTCCCCCTCATCACTGATATCCCTTATTGAACTTTTTAACATCTCTTTATTTTACTGTCTTCATCTGCTAACTCAGGGAAGCCAAAACATCTCCATATACATGACTTCTTCTGTGTCCTTTTAATCATTGTTATAGACTTATATGGACCTCTATACTTCATGTGGCAGAGAAAAAGAAAAACGTTAACTGGCATGGAATCATGCCAACATCTGATGAAAAGCATATATTCAATTTCTATTGCTCTAACATCAAAGAATACATCCTTGATTTCTTTTAATAATTATCTATGATATCACAATTATTCACCACTCTGGATACGTCTCTTCCTCCTCCCCTTACCTTGTACAGTTACCACAGGCCATGTGAAATTTCTGGTTTGGTACATTATATTTTAATTTCTTCACTTTCTAATCTTTAAATTCCCTAAAGAAAAAGTATGTCTCTTAGTATTATGTCTCTAGCACCCAGTGTAGGACTAGAGCTACAATTGCTACATAATATTTGTTGAGTGAATAATGAACATAATGTACATTTTTGTATGATATGATAATGAATAATTTTTCTATCAAAATTTAAATAGGGTCCATTTTATGTTCATAGGAAACTGATACACTTAATTGTAACTCAATAACATAACATTTTAAAAAATATTTGCATTGATCATATAGATTACTTGAATGTTTTACTGAGTAAATTATTTTTCCAGATTATAAGAAATTGTGATTTCTGATGAACATGTATTGAATTCCTAAGTGGCCAATGACAGCTCTATATTCAATTACATTCCTAAATTACACTGCATGTAATAAGTTAATATTTTGAGGTATCTCTTAAGATTTTTGTACTATTATTTTTCAAGTAGTAAAATAGTGCTTTTATAGAGATGGGAAGATAGCTAAATGGTCTAAGTGCCTGCCTGGCAAGCTAAGAACCTGGGTTCAGCCCCTGGTACCATATGCTGTGCTGTCCGAGCTGTGTAACAAGACTCTTTACCAAATAAATAAATAGATTTAGAGACATCTAAATGTACTGAGAGACAGAGGCTACCTTTGGGATTGTAGCAGTGTGTTAGGTTCTGTAAACAGTGATGTGGCTGCTGAACCATATTATAAACAACATTAGGCCCAACTTGAAAGCACAGGGCTGGATTTGCAGAGAAGCTCCCCGCATGGGGTGCCCAACCTGTGACTCCTGCTTGTAGTTGTGATAAATTTCCAAATTGAGAGAATCTAACAGGTAACTTTTTAAATTATGAATATGCTCTATCTAATGGAACTAACTACAACTTGCATCATTTTGTAGTCAGTTTCAGATTAGTTTCTTTGCAGAACTCTGCAATGTGTTTTGGGTGTTGTGCAAGGTAATGAACAACTTGGGCTGTGGGGTCAGAAAGAATGTCGCCTAAATCCGGAGAAGCTCATTTAACAGTTTCATGAGATCCGGAAGGTTGCATAACCTTTTAAACCTTCATTTTCTCATCTATGAAAATGGAAAGGATAGTTAATATTATGTGCTTCATTGTATTGTGATAAGAATGAACTAAGAAATTTTATATAAATGATTATCTTGAAATTTTATACATGTGTATGACTGTCTCATATATTTTGTATAAAAGAAAATTGAAAATTCTTAGTTATATTATTACTATTTATCAGACATTGAAATTTCAATTGATGACTTTTCTAGAGATGCTGTCAATAAAATCAAATGACACTAACACTTCTAAAATTCAAAAAGTCAGTTCCATCACATGTTGTTTAATTGAGCCTATAGTTTATACAAAGCTACTGATAAAAAACTATTCCAAGACTGCATCTAAAAACAGAAGATTCGGGCTGGCCAGATAGCTCAGCAGACTAGAAGGCCTGCTTAGGCAGAGCGCAGCAGCCAGGGTTTGATCCCTTGTGGATTGTGCTGGCCCCAGCCCAGGGGCATACTGAGATGGTGATTAAGACTGAGTGTAGTGGTTCAGGCCTATAATAGCAGCACTTGGGAGGCTGAAAACAGGAGCATAGTTGCGACTCTGACTCTTTAGAGCCTGTAGATGCTGTGCTAAATACATAAAAATATAAAAATAGAAACAGATTAGATATGTTATGCACATTATAGCCAATACATTGCCTGACTCTTCAAATACTGTGGGTGTGTGAATTCAACAAAATAATCCAATGTAGTTCAATACTCCATAATAGTAGTGGGTTATCCACAGAACTGGTAATGTCAGAAGTGGTTGACTTAAGTCTTTTACAGTTCAGCATAGTAAAATGCCTTTACTTTTTATACCTAGTCTTTATATTTTTCTGCTGGATGGTTAAGACCAAGATAAAGCAAGACCTATATAACAAGAAATGTAGCTTTTATATCTATCTGACAAGATCAGTCAAATCCCCTCAGGATTTACCCTGAAACCTTATACCACAATTTGTAGATCTTTTGTCAGTATCAGCCATGTGGATGAGTCATGGCCATTGCTTGACCAATTTTCTCTCCATAAAAGCCTGAGAGAATATTTTATCTCTGGGTGACTCTCCTTAGGCCCACTCTGCATCATTGATTGCTTTCCTCTGTGGCGCTACAATATTTGAATAGCAATGTAACACCCATTGCTGACAAAATTAAACAAAAAAAGATGATATGAATGAAGGTCTATTTTGTAGTGAAAAAATACATATCTGTACATACAAAATAGGACAGATATATAGCTACTTTCTCTTAGTTAAATGACAAGAAAAAATTGTACTAATAATGTTTAGACAAGGTGTCATGTCTGTATCTTGTATTCTGCATAACTACTACAAAGACAACAATACACAATGAAGTAATTATTGACACCATACTACTAACCTGTTTTGAAACTGTCTCATTGTTCTTTCTTTCTCAATAAAATTTAAACAAAAAAAACTTCAGTCTCTTCCTTGGCCAGCCTACCTCCCATTGAGGTCTGGCTTCAATAACACAGCCCCAAATTTGTGTGGATTGTTCATAGGCAGAACGGTTTGGTGCAGTGATTGTGGGTGGCTTCTGAGAAAGCAAAGACTAAATGAAATTCATCTCATCATGGGATCATGCTTGAGATGAAAAATGCATTTTAAGAAGGACTATGTCTTGCTGTATCATCTTCTCCATGTGACCCCTTTTGTCCTCGTTTTCAAACAAGATATAGAAGGAATCTGCGTACACTGGGTGAGAGCACATGAGGTTTTTTTTGTCCTGAAGAGTAATTACAGTGGCCTTAACCAATATCTCTTCCAATTATATGTGTGTATTTCTGAAAAGAGAAAACCAAACCTGATTGAAAAGCATAATTATAAATGGTCAAAATTACATTTTAATCATAGTTATGCAATAAATAAGCCTGTCAGATACAAGATTTGAAATTCATGGCGTACTTCCCTTCTGTGCTCATATGATTCATTTTGCTTTCTGTTCATGGAGCTACCTCTAAATTGCCTGAGTGTTAATGTAAAACAAAAATTAAAAGTCAAAATATTACTTTTTTGTTTCTGTCAATATTATATTCCTTCGTAAGCTTATTATGTCTGTCTTTTGACATAGTTTTTTCTCAATTACATGATGTTATAAACATTTATGATCTAGTAAAATAATATAATAAGTATTTTCTAAATTTATGCAGCATATATCTTCAGAGTGAAAGTGGGAGGGCTAAATCTGTTAACTTCCACTAGAGCAGATCTTTATGTCCTGTGAAATAGCTCACTGCCTCAGAGACCTTCACTTCTACCTGACTTAAACAGCACCCGTATTGAGAATTTCTGAGACCTCCTCCTCCTTCCATATACAGTATTGAATATCACTTTCTCTGAAGCATGCCAGATTTCTCTTACATGGAACAAGCTTCAATTGATATCCTTATTCATACATTCTATGTCAAGTCCAATCTACTTTTTTATAGCCACCTTAAATCTTTAGTCACTGGAATTTCAAGGTCCACAATACCCTGAGCAGACTATTATCTTGGTCAGTGAAGCAAAGCTGCCTTACCCTCACTCCTCCTCTGTCACCTTCACTGACTGGATTTCTTTTCATTGATAAATTTAACTCAAATTGCTTCTTTTTTAGATATTCTCTAAACTTTCTTAATCCATTTTATTTGTTTAACATGATATGTGCTTGGCTTCCTAAAATATTCCCAGTTCTAGGGCTTTCAATCTGCCCCCTTCCTGGTCCCATCTTCATTCTTCTTACATATTCTGCTTGCATGGCTAGAATCCTTTTCTATTTCCTATCAATAATCACATGAAAATCAGGGATTTTGCTATCCAATGAACTTCCCATGTCATGGAAAAATTGCTCAAATTAGTTTAAAACTATAAGAAACCTCAAAACTACTTTTGTATTTATTCTCTGTATACCACTCTGTGTGAGAGGATGTGCATGTGGGGCAAATGGACAGACAAGGACAGAGATCGACAGACAGACAGAGAGGACTTTATTGTGTTCTTACAGGGTAGCGCTGTTGAGAGGCAATCACACATAAATGTACCCTCACTGATGGGTCTTCTGTGCACTATGATTTAAGTAAAGACATTCAGAACATAGAGATAGTGTTTCCATCTGGAACAAAAGGCACATTTTTATTAAGTTGCTTTGGCTGGGGGTTTTTGATTTTTGGTTGTTGTTGTTGTTATTATTATACAGTATAGTAAAAATCTATTTCTGCTAGTGTAAATATAAGCTGTGATCTCTTCAATGACCAGGTTTCCCTAATCCATGCCTCCTCTCCTGTTATGCAGCTCCCTACCTGTGAAAGGGACTACAAAGCCTCTTCTCGCTGCCCTATGGCCATGGAGCACATCAAGCAGTGTAAAAAATGATGCTCTGACTATGCTATCTTTGTAAATATTAAAGCACTTTGTCTCCCATCTGAGAGTTTACATTTTTATTTATGTTTTTGTCCTTTCTGAGCTCCTAGGAGAAAGGTGGTATTACTGGTTAGTAGGATTAAGTTCAAATCCTCCTTCTTCCTGAGAGCACTGAAGATGAAAACCAAATATTGAAAGAGGCATTGTTTCCTGCAGGAATAAGGATTAGACTCTGAGGGAAAATTAATAAGAGTAGAGGGAAGTTCATTTATAATCAAGTGGGTAACAAAAGGCTCTCCATTCTATAGGCCTGTGACTAGCAGGTCCTTGAACAAGGGTTTCAGGCCTTGCACAAGGAAGTCACAGAAAAGATAAACACGTAACTGGTGTCCAGGTATTACTGAGAATGTTTTAAAAGGGAAAACAAAAGTATGTCATTGCACAACCATGCTAGTTACACTGCATCTGAATTAGTACAACGTTCTTCCTGTGGTATTCTGAAAAAAAGTTCTACCACTTTTCAATAAGGAGAGAGGCATGGATGAAGGTTACAGCAAAATTCAGGATGGCTACAGTCAGGAATTTTGGTCACTTCACCAGAGAAAGGAGAGAGTGAAGAAAGCCCAGAGTGCTTGAAATGGCAGGCCAACAATACTAAAGTATAGGATCACTGTCCCTTTCTGCAGTCCAGATGTCAACTCTGAATCCTTTCCGGGCTTCTCTGTTATGCCCTGACTAAAAGGAGGGCACTGTGGCTCTCCCAGTTAGATTTGAAGAGACAAAGTTCACAAATGAGAGGCTCCATGGCCTTTACAGTATTGATAACAGTAGTCAACTAATGAGTTAGAGATATGCCTACATGGAATGAAACTTCCACAAATCCTTTTGCTAAGCCATACCACTTTAGAAAACTCTTTTAAGTCTTATGTTAAAATTTTGTAAAAAGTCAACATTTTATATACATTAAATCTGAAGTAGGCAAAAGGAGAATATCCTACAACTCTAACCAAAAATACCAGTGTGACTGCCTATTCAATTAAAAGAGCCCCCAGATGGAAGTAGATTTTATCGGGAAGGCTGATCTTGCTGCTAATACAGGCCTATAAGTGGGTGGGAACAAGGCAGGTTTTTTTACATAAACCAAATTTGTCACCACTTTGTTCAACACTCATAGTGTGTGGGCCTTGCTCTTGGATTCTTCCAGGCTTCTGACATGTTATTCTTACTACAGTATTCCGAGAAATTTTAAGAAAGATGATTTATGGTAAATCCTATGACAGTGACTCCAAAGATAGCCAAAGAGGGCAAATCTATCAGACTGGTGTAACTCTTAGGAAAAATTGTCAAGATAATGGTGAATCAAAGGATGCATATTGTTAGACAATAGTTCTTTCAGGGCTCGGGCATCTTTCTGACCTCTGGAGAACAGAAGACATGGTGAGCATTCCTCTAGATCAGTGGTGGCAGAGTTGCATGCCATGTACACCACATCATTATGGAAAGCTCTAAAATATTCACCGGCTCTGTGATGGATTTATCATTTGACAATGTTCGCATGACACTTTTGGAAGATAGGCATGACATCTCCCTGCAAAAGATGTTTGATGTGAAAAGATGTGTTCTTTAGAACAAAGGTTCACTGCCCAAAATTAAAGATTTCATTTCCAAAGCTTGAAATTCCTTTCTTCTAGGGCCAGCCAGATAACTCAGCAGACAAAAGTGCCTGTTTAGGCAGACCGCAGCAGGCAGGGTTCAATCACCAGCATGCCTCGCTGGCCCTGTCCCCAGGGCACCCTGAGAGGTCAATTGAGACTGAGTGTGGTGGTGCACACCTGTAATCCCAGCCCTTGAGAGGCTGAACACAGGATAATCACTACTACAAGTCTTTTCTATTCAATGAGACTCTGTAGACCCTGTAGACACTGTGCTAACTACAGGAAGATTTAAAAAAAAAAAAAAAGAAATTTATTTCTTCTAATGCAAACCACTCTGATATGTAGGCACTTGGCCTATTTACATCATAGTCCTGTGGAACACATGTGTAAAATGAAATTGAAAAAAAGTGGACACCCATACAGAAAAATTAAATGAAATGTAGTTAGATCCATATCTTTTATCATAAACAATTATCAAACCAATCTAATTAAAACTTCCCAATTGTATCATCTTTTATAGTTTCAAAAACACAGTTGCTCATTTATTTATCATCATAAATAAATAAAACAAATTTAGTAAAAATATTCTCTAATGTTGATTTATTTTGTAACTAGAATTTTTATAACTGTCTGATTATTGGTCATATCTACTTGATCCTAGAAATTCAGTCAATAGCCATAAACAAAATAGTTGTTTTGTTCATGCCTTGCATACATTCATCTGCTACTTTTCATATTAAAAATTGGGTCTAATTTATTCTCTCTTTGATTTAGGTTGACTTTGAGTTTGATTTGACTAATCAGATGGCTTGGGAGTGACACACTCATTTAGGCCATTTGCCTTATGAGACATCACATCTGTTGCTTTCACTATTCTATTAGCCTGAAGTCCTGAGGATGAAATCCAAGTTGTCCACCTGAAGAGACAAAGGTCATGAAGCTAAAGAGACCCAAGCCAACAGTGGGCCCTGAGGTGGGGCTGGCTCAGCCACTAAGCTTGATTACTGTCTGAAAGGAGTAAACTTAGCCAACATTCTGCTGAACAGTGACAAACTCAATTCACAAATGATGGAATCATGATTAATGGAACACAAAGTGTTGTGACTTTATGTTGCATAGTGCAAGAAAAAAAATGGAAATGATAATTAAACAAATTTTTGCTTTTCTTTCCTCACATGCATCAATATGTTTTATTAAGAAAGGTGAAATGGGGTGAAAGGGGAGAGCCTTCAAGGAAGTGCGGGAGAGCTAACAACATGTAGTGATCAGCGAACTTCAGAAAATGCAAAATCTGAGTGGAGGAAGTTTGAGGACTTATTGGATAACAGTGATCAGACATGACATTTGAAAACCATTGAAACTCAGATGAGCTGTGCACGTTAAGTGGTAAACCACATATGCAAAATCAGATTTACCACTCTCTTTACTGCAGATCCCCATATCTGTAATGCCCTTCTTTTTCCTATGCTATTATTTGTCTGTGAAACTCAAATATCTTCTTCTCCAGGCTGACCTGTCTAATTTCTTTTTCCTCTGGGTTGATATTAAGTGCTGTGTTACCTTCACGCCTTACATTATCTTCTGTTGTGTTTAGGCAGTAGTCTTTTTTTTTTTTTTATGTCTTTTTGAGACAGGGTCTCACTATGCAGTTCAGGCTAGCCTTAAGCTGACTTTGTAGCTCAGGGTGGTTTTGAACTCACAACAATCTTCCTGCCTCAGCCTCCCGAGTGCTGGGATTACAGGCATGCACCACCACGCCTGGCCCTAGGCAGTAGTCTTTATGTCTCACACTCAGAATGAACCTTATAGTTCTTTTGAGACAAACATTTAACACCCCACTACCCCTGTGTCCTCTTCCAAAAGTTCTCTGTAAATAAAATGGCAGTGCCTACTCACTTCAACTTACATTTCATCCACTTATCCTGTTTTTCTTTCTTTATTTTTAATGTGTTTAATACAAAGTCTTCAGGGCCTCACTACGTAAATCAGACTCACAGTGATCCTTTTGTCCCAAGTGCCTAGATTACAGGTGTATGCCACCATGCCCAGTCTCAGTCGCCATCTCAATGAGCCCCTGGGAAAGGACCTGCAAGCATGCCAGGGATCAAATCCCAGCCACTGCACTCTGACTAAGCAGTCACATTAGTCTACGGAGCTATCTGGCTGACCCTATCCTATTTTTCTCCTACCTAATATTTTATGTTTCATAGGTTCACTAATATTTATTCCACTGAGCTATCTCCCCGGCCCCCAGATTCACTAATATTTAAATCAAGTTGGAAAACGTAAGTTGATTTAGACCAATAGCTGCTTAATGTGTTACTGAGAAAGTGGTAAGGAAACAAAGCTTTACCAAGAAGAAAAGTGCATTGTGCTTCTTTTGAGAAGACAAATGAGACAACGGATGTAGAAGCCTCATACAAAGGACCAGGGAGAAGCTGGAGCATTTTCATAGTAGCACCTGTCAAACAGAGTTGTGATGCATACCGCCTGACAAAAGTAGGCTGGTGACTGTCAAAATAAATAATCAGCCTTCCAGCTCTGAGTAATGACTGCACTACACAGGGACACTTGAGGGGAACACCCAACAGAACACTAAAGTGGAAGAAAAACTGGAGCAGTTGGCAGCTAAACTTCAAATAATTCTGGAAAATTCCAACCATTCACTGCGTGCCATGACAGAGGGAACAGTTCCAAAAACTTCTGATTAAGAAATCTACTTTCGTTAGGAAATCAGACCTCTTCTGAGGGAGTGCCAAGAAGCTGGCTTCTGATTTTTCAGTACGGAAAAAATCCCTGCTGTGACTGTGGTATTCTCTGTACAGACACTCAGCTGACTGCCAGCTATGTCATCGGACAAGAGCCACAAGCTGGACCCCTGTGGAAGCAGACTCACACACACCAAGCAAAGCACCATCCAGGGAGGCCCTTCCTGAGCCCTGCTCCTTTTCCACTTCCCCCAAAGAGATAACTGGTGCTGTCCTCCCCTACATTATTAGAAGTGGACTTTTATTTTCCATATCACCATTCAAGGTTTTCTAACACTATCATGAAAAAATCTGCTTAAGTCTGCTGTAGATGGCATGATAGTTTTTAAGCATGGGTGTACCTGAATAAGTTATTTCTTGACAATTCAGAAAACAAAGCCTATACAGATTCCTGCTCTAAATTTAACAATACATCACAATGGAAGAATATACCATTAGTACAAGACATTTAAACACGCAAAAATATAGTTCTGTAAAAGTCATTTTGCATCAGGTTTTCTACAACCTTTCAAGTTTAGAGTCACTGATGCAAGTATGTGTATGTCACTCTGCCTGACTGTTTTATGTCCCTGTTCCTGATTTTAAACAATCTTTGTACTACAAAACTCATAGTGAAAGAGAGAAGAAAGACATTAAGTAAAGTATCTTCTCAAAAATTTGGGACTTTT
Source organism: Ctenomys sociabilis (assembly GCA_004027165.1). NCBI lineage: Eukaryota > Metazoa > Chordata > Mammalia > Rodentia > Ctenomyidae > Ctenomys > Ctenomys sociabilis. The sequence continues at coordinate 11,609 of PVKA01024089.1, forward strand.
CTAGATGTTGTTTAGCTGATAGTATGATAGCTTGCTTCCTTACTTCATTTTATTAATTTATGTCCTTCATTTCTTTATGTCTTTTTTATCTCTTTTAGGCATTCTATTATATTATCTTGACTCCCAAATCTATTTTTTTGGAACTTGATTAGTGTAAAAAGTAAACAATTTTGAATAGAGAATTTGTAAAACAAAAAAAAGTCTGAAAATATATAATTAATATGTTTCTCAAAATAAATTGCCATACCTGTACTTAATTTAATAGCAAGAAACTAACTCAATTAAAAATAAAAAGACTCAAACAGCTGTTATTTAAAAGAGGATGTATTGATGTCAAGATGTGTGTAGAAAATTCTCAGCATCCTTGATCCTCCGGGAAATCCTAAAGAAATCTACAGGTAAGCATCACCTGTGAGAAAAACTATTGCCCAAAAGCAAAAATATAACAGCTATTGGTAAATACGCAGAGAATAGGGAACATTTGCACACTATTGGTGGGAATATAGTGTGTACAACTTTTATGGGAAATCATGTTGAAGTTCCTAAAAAAATGAGTCCAACAGTCTCAGTCTCTGAGTATACATCCATCCAAAATATGTGAAATCAGTATGTGAAAGTTATATTTGTGCTCCATGTTTATTGCTGCTTAATTCTCAAGGGTCAGATAGAGAATTACCTAAAACGTTCATTAATTAATGAATAGATAAAGATGATGGAGAACTTATGCACATTGTTCTACTATTAAGCCACACAAAGGAAGTGTCTTACATTATTTGTGACAACTTGGATGGAAACACAGGTCATGATGTTGAGTGACAGAAGCCAGGTACAGGAGCGCACATAACTCATGAGATTACTAACATGTGGAGTTTTAGAAAGTTAATCTCATGGTGAAGAATAAAATGATCTTTCGTCAGAGGCTGTTAACATCAGAGAAGGCATTTTTTTGGTTTCTTTTTCTGTATTTTAAGGAAGGATCTACAGGGTGTTCAGTGTCTCACTACTAGATCAGACTCAGAGTGATTCTCCTGTTTACAACCTCCTCAGTGCTGGATTTACAGGCATGAGTCACCGCGCCCGATCTTAATCTCCATCTCAGTGCACCCTGGGGGTGGGGCCAAATCTCAATCTGGGGCCTGCAGGACAGAGAAAGTATTGTTGAGTTGTCAGTGGAGCAAAGAATACAAAATAACATCTCAATAAGAAGAATAAGTAGAAGAAACAGATCTATGCTAAAACATGGAGATGTCATACTGTTAAGGAAGATATATACTTGGAAAATGTGGAGAGAATGAGTACTATAGATTCTCACAAAAAATGATAACTGTATTAGGTGATATTTGCTTTAACTAAGCCTGACCATTCCACTATGTGTCTATAACTTTAAAACATTATTGTGTGCACAGTTAATTATACAGTTTAAATTTTTATCAATTAAAAAAATTAACCTTAGCTATTTTAAGTGCTGACTTACAGTTACACTGGCCTGGAAACTAGAGTCTCTATTATTTTGATAGTGGTATTTATTAAGCCTTGCGATCATTAAAGACACTTTCTGTTGACAAAATGAATATCTAAAATCCCAGGTATGTGACTGACTGACTGTGTCACAAGGGATGAGAGAGGTGGATTCCCTTGAATATTCATGGCTCACAGAGAGAGGGAACAGGACACCCATGCTTCTGTCCACTATTTTCAGCACAGGAGGATTTTACTCAGTGCCCACTACATGCATCAACCCTTACCAGCCACCAGCATATCCAAGGCATCCTACTTCCCGCAGCACTGATTCTGCTTGGCAGGTCTCTCTTCTCTGAAGCCTTCCCTGCTCATTTTTCTTGCTGCCTCTGCAGGGTCAGTAATGTGTCTGCCAGTAAAGTGTTGTCTCCTTCCATTTCATATTCCCATAACCACAAGGTGGAGGAGCAGTTCCCCGGTTGAAGAAAGAGCATTTGTCCATTAATAACCACACTAGTTTTGCAGCCAAATCCCTTGTTGATGCTCTGGTCATTTTTAACCTGGACTACTCTAACCACATTCTGTGCTGTCTCCAAGACCTTATTCTCCTCTCTAGTTTAAAGTGATATGCACACTCTGCAGATCAAATCATTTTCTAAAATCCATTTAAATTATGCCCAGGGGAAGAAAGAGCCTGAGTTTAGCAACATAGCATAGAGGACGTATCTTGTGGAATTCAGAGACTTGTGTCTAAAAGACATATTTAAATACACTAGATGATGACAGAAACTCTGCATGATAATATTTTTTTCTCTATTCCAGCCACCAAGAAATCTCAGGATGCTATTATAACTTTAAGTACTATTTCTGACAAGTTAGAAGGATTTCCCCTACTTGTGATCCACCTTATTACATCTTGTCTAATTTTACAATCAGTGAAGTGTCCAAATACCACTGTCTTGCTGTTGTTATCTGCTACTTTGAGTTATCCAAAGCAGCAAAGACAGTTATTAAGAAGGGCCTTGAGGAGCAGATATATCATCCACTACAATCTTCAGATAAGGGGAAAAGCAAGAGAAACATGAGACAATGATTGAAAAGGAGCAAGTGTTTCCTAACCCTGGAAACTAATATCCTGGCATCCAAGACATTTTTGTGGCTTATATTTTGGAATGACTCTACCCTTGCATAAAAGAGTTACTTCATTACCAAAAGGTGAGCCATTTCCTGTCTACGCCATTGTTGCATCAGATTAAGTACTATTATATCAAAGGAACTTTGGCTGTCACCCTGCATTAATCATTTTCAGAGCAATCATGATTTACTTTAGACTGATGGATCTTTATTTCTAGATTTCATTCTGGCAACGCTGAGCCTTCCCTCACATGTAAGATTATTGCTGAAACAGTGCTTCTCCAAACTGTCTTCCTTCTTCTTCTTGACCAAAAATGAGAGGAAAGATACCATTAATTACTTTCATATATTCAAGTTAGTGAGCCTCTGTGGCTGCAAATGCTAGATCAAATATTGTTTGCACATAATCCTACACAGATGTGAAGCCAATTGGGATCTGAACAACTGTGTGCTTCTACACATCTTTTAGCTAAATTAAAAATCCCAAAGCTAAATCTTGTGTTCTAGGGCAGCATGTGAATTTGACATTTCCTGGCGGCCATTAGAACCATAAGCCAAAGAAAAGACTGTATTCATTCATTTAAGTGGTTTGCGACTGCTAAAGACTAAATATTTACAGTGTCTTTTATCCTTGGATACAATGTAATGATTTCATCATTTAAATAGCCTTTTACTCAACTGTAGTTGCATCCGATTTAGATTTTAGAGGCATACATTTTAAATAGTTTGTGCCTCCTTAACCATTTCAGTAACTCCCAGCAATAAAAGGAAATGTACAGCAAGTCTCAAGGCATTGAAGTCATGAATTTAATTTTCTTTTGGTCTTCCATTCTGAATCCTGTGTTATTAACTCTAAAATTTTGCTTTAAATAGTCACTGGATAGTCAGTAATGGATTCAAAGCTTCTGCTTAAAAAAGCATGACTATGCACACAAATATGGATTGGCAAATAACTAGTGAACCAGGACACATCCAATGTGGCTGCTATAAAAGCAATTGAAACAATATGCCCACCTCAAAATGATGGCAGGAAGATGGGTATACTGTGGCTTATTACTGTGTTTCTGTCTCTGTTTCTGCTATTTGGTTTTACTCTTTAAAATAAAATTTTAAAAAAGTACTCTCCCATAAAAATGATTAAACAGTTAATTGCTTTTCCTTTTAGATAGTCCTAAAAATTCCTAGATGTTCTCATATTTAGGAATGAAAAATGTGTTTGTATATTACATAATTACATGTATGATTCAAACTAAATCTCATTTATTTTAAGCAGAAATGTAGAGGCAAAATTTATTCACCCCTTTTGCATGTAGTAGTATTAATCACAAATTTCATTTACATGGGTATTGTCTTTTACACTGAAGAAAAATTTTAAAATGTAGGACAAAGATTATCAGTATAAATTTATAGTTACTTTCTATAAGATACATACAAGATATGGTCTACTACAACACGTGTACTAACCCTTGCAGAGAGCTCATTTCATAGCAGTTGACATCAACAATTACCTCACATATGGTTATCCTAAAGCAGCTCTCTAAAATATTGTAATTTTTTTTTGGTTTGGATTATCTGTCATAGCACAGTTTATGGCATGAAGAGGTTAAAAAAATAAAGCTTAATAGATCTCTTTTGGCTTTTCATGCACTGATCTTTAACATTAAAATAAGTTGTATACAATGGTTTGATTCTCTATTCTCCCCTATGGGGAAAAATATATTGTTTATAAATGTGAAAGACCTAACACAGAACATATTTGAAACAAACTAAAATGCTAATATTTCTAAGCTTTAAGACTCAGTTATTTTGTTTGACTGATAGGAACAGAATGTGTGCTGTAATATCTTACCAACATACTGAAATCATATCATGCAACAATGTACTGAAAAACACAACAAATATAAAAATCAATAGATAATGAGAAGATAGTAGAATACTGATACTGTTGGCAAGTGAGCAAAACTAAATGGGCCCTGGATCTGCCCCTTCAGACTCTGACAATATTAAAGGATTCAGACAAATTCATCATCCAGGATAAAACAATATTTATCTAGAAACTCACAAGCTTGGGACTCACCAGAAAATTATACAGAAGGTAGTACATAGACACAGGGTCAGAGTAAGATAAAGACTCTGCATGTGGAGAAGAATGCTTTATAAATGGAAGGAACAATAGAAACATATAAAAATAAGCATGAACAGCCTCAGAAATGAGCATCATACTTGGATCTGTGACCTGAAAATACACATGAGGTTAGGACAGATGAAGGAAAATACCAGGTTGAAGGTATTTGAGTGACAATCCAGTGGGTTTCATTTCATGGCTTAGCTGCTATAAAATTATTTTTTTTCTTATTTCTTTATTTATTGCAATGCATCAGGAATCTGAGATGATTTTTGATCACTGAAAGCCAGAACCTCTGTATTTATTGATCACATTTACATTGAGGAACATAGTGGGGGAATCATTGTATGAGTCCGAGGGCAGCAGCGATCTTAACCTAACGAGGATCTTATATTGATGAGGACATGGAGAGACACAGCAGGTTAATCCATTTGTCCATTTCCCCAGGTAAAAACTTTACTATTATTATTATTACTACTCAATTCTCAAGGAAACAAGATGTCTTCAGGCTATGTGATCTTGCCCTTTCAAGTGAAAATGTATCACGTGATCAATAGTTTTGAAAAGCAGTACCTGGTAGTCAGTGTGGATCTATTATGCAAGGGATAATCTCTTGTTAGCCAGAGATATCAGAGATAAAGAGAAATGATGATAAAGAATATGAGAGTTGTTCAAAATGAACAGACTTTTATTATCTGGTGAAAGCTGCTGAAGGTTGAGTTTGAGAGAGCTATGGAAAAATTCCTATGCAGTAATCATCTAAAGATGGGGAGAGTATTATTTGGGTTTCCTTTATCAAAATCAGAATTGCAGATCTAGATTGTATATAAGAGGACACTTATTATGAGTATTGACTCAAATAATTCTAGAATTCAAGAAATCTATTGATAGGTCTCCTGCAAACTGGATACCCAGTGAAGATTATAATGTTATGCAGTTGAAGTTCAAATGCCTGAGCATGGTTTAATTCTAGGTCTGAGGCTAAGGTGTGTTAGGTAGAGGGGGAGGGAGCACTCATCCAAGGTCTAGAGTCCAGACCCACAGAATCATGAGCTCTGACACCCAAGGACCAGGAAAGATAATAGCCAAGTTCAAGAACAAAGAGACAATGTTCTCTTACTCTGAGTTCAGTTCAGAGCTTCCAAGCAACATGCAGTGCTCAACCCACAAGAGTGATGGCAACTCTTTTTTGATTCAGGCTAGTGAGCAAGGCAGTCATCTCTTTTGGAAATATGCAGAAATAATGTTTTGTCAATTATTTGACATCCTTTAGTCCAGTCAAGTCAGCATGTAAAATTACCCATTTTAGCATTATCACTTGTCAATATGAAATCAGTAGACAAATCCACAAACTATACTTAACCATCCAATAAAAGCAATCACAAAGGCACAATGCTATTTGCCACTGTAAAATTATTGTGCACACTACTGATAGTACACTAACACCTTTTTCAGTGGATCAGCTTTAGTGACATTTATTAAAGGATATTTATTGTTACCTCCCATAATTTAAAAACTGTCATCTAATATTAACTTCATGTACATATCAGTATAAAATCAATACCCTTTATGGTGTATTCTACAGAGATAAAACATAATAAAGCAACATTTGAGGAAAAACACTCAAGTGTTTAGGATAAATACTCATGATGGATTCAATATTTTTCCCATTACTGATCATGCGAATCACAGTTGGTTTTTATAGCTATCTCTTTCTGTTTCTTATTGTATACTCTTGTTGATTTCGGATAGCTATGTTTTTGCCCTAGGACAGTGATCTACACTTTCATTCCTGAGTGCTCTGGTTAGCTCCTAGCTCTGTCTGGATTGGTTTGCTCTACTTTTCCATCAGCTTTAATCACAGGACATGTTACTACTTAAAGATGCCCTAAGAGGAATTCCAGACATCCTCTTCCTAGACTTCATTAGGAAGGAGTACTTGTATTTTTGCCTTGGAAATAAAGATCACTCAACCCAGCCAAAACCACAAGTCCCCTCTTGGCTTAAGGACTGGAAAGAGACCAGATGCCCGTCTGACTTCTGGTTCAGTGGAATCAGTGTCATGTCTCCTGGTAGAAATATTCCTTTTTTTAGGCCTAAAACCACTAGCTGAGAAGAACCTGAAGTTTTAAGAGCAGGAAACAAACTCATTTCCTGGTGGGTCACTAAGAGGAAAGTGAGCGACCCATTCACATCTATTTCTGTCATTTCTGAAGCCACATATCCTAGCTATTAGAGAATTGATCCCATAATGAATGCCAAGTCTGAGCATATTTATCCTTCTAAGGAATATTACCCTGCTCTGCAAGCGGATGTCACCTGGAAAGTGCTATAATTGTGCTTGTTGAGCAGTCATTCGATCATTCTATCAAGTCAGCTATCTCAGCATGGTAGATAGCATGGTAAGATCAATGAAGTCCTACACTTCTATGACTGCAAAGTGAACTCATTGATAATAAATAATTTTGTGTGAAATAATACACGGAAAGAGAAAAATGACTGAAGCTCACAAAACTCATTCAGAATGCAGGCATCAACAACCTATGCCAATTTCTCTGGTCCCACCAAAACATGAGTTGGATTGCTTTGAGAATACAATAAAAAGATGAAGTTAATAAAATTAGACAAACGTTTGGAGGAAAGAATGTGAGATAGATAACAGTTTGTTGGTGTGCTCGAGATACATACCATACAAAATGAACGTAAGTCTCCAGGAAAGTATTGAAATTTCTACCAATATTAAAAGTATCCACTGCTGTAGTGGGATTGTCTATAATGTTTGCTACTACTTTCTTTGCACACTATTTGACTTCTCTTTGTAACAGCATATATAAAGCATTTTTAAAAGTATATAAAACATCTGTAGGCAGGAAATCACTTTTTCTAGTAGTTTTCTGAGAGAAGATATGGACGAGTTAGACAAACAACCCGTCATACCTACTTCTCATCATACTATCATTCGAATAGCTCAGTCATGAGATCTGGGGAGAGATCTTCCTTACATAGCTAGTGCAGTGGCCATGATTCACCAAGACACCCATCTCCCAGGGTCCCTTTTCCATCAGGTGTACAGATATACTTTGTTCAAGGATACAAATAAAAAATTTACTTCACATCACCTTGTACAATGCATCCCCACACTGAATGTATGATCCTAAAATTTCTGCGTCCCTGCTACCCAAACATCCATAATTTTCAGCCGGGGAGGAATGAAGCCTGATTCAGTCCTATTTATGATGGAAAATTAATTAATATTTTAATGATAATGGTGATTATTTATCTTCCCTATGATGCATCTCTTTCAATCAAATAAAGAAAAGCATGCACTCTACTGATTTAGGGAGGATAAATGTAATCCCAGAGCAAATAAAAATGATACAAACAATAAAAACCCATCTATTTGCCTAGTTACTAACCTTTAGCAGTGAAGATTTGATAATTCTAGTGTATTTTGTTAGTAGAAAGAACTTTTATTTTAATACATCTAAGGAATTTAAGGAAGTCTCGATGTTAATAAAATAATGTCAACCCAATTAAGGTAACTCACTAGTAAAAAAAAAAAAAAAGGAAATCCTCTATGTTTTCACTGTACAAA